>PVKA01002844.1:0-45041 GCA_004027165.1 Ctenomys sociabilis
AGGAAAACTACATTAGTCTGAGTGTATATACTGAACTCAAAGTCTGCCTGGATCACACAGTGAGACTTACCAAAAGAAAGAGAGAGAGAGAGAGGAAGGAGGAGGAGGGAGGAGGGAGGGAGGGAGGGAGGGAAGGAAGGAGGAAGGAAGGAAGGAAGGAAGGAAGGAAGGAAGGAAGGAAGGAAGGAAGGAAGGAAGGAAGGAAGGAAGGAAGGAAGAAAGGAAGAGATTCAAAATAAGCTCCCACCACATCAATACAGAGGATAAACCACAGTGCAATACAGAGGCTGAGGACGGGTGCATCTGAAATAGATCCGGGAGTTAGGGAACCAGAAACTGTGTGAACTGTGAAGCTGGTGCAAAGAATCAAATGCATTATTAAAGCCTAAATGGGAAAATAAAACGCAATATTAATTCTCCCCCTCCTATTGGTCAGATACAGTCTCTTATGAATATCATTTACATTTTTTGAATCTACAAATTAAAAAGAAAGGCTTAAAATGGCTCTAGTCAACAACTTCTTCGGATAACCCACTATTATTGTGGACTGCTGGACTGTGTTGGATTATTTTGCTGAATTCAAGCACCTATAACAATTGAATGACAATAGAATACCCATCTTTGATAGGACTAAACAAAAAAGGGGGATATAAAGAAAGAACCATTCTCTGTATACAGTACAGTTAGGATAAATATGCAGTACTTTTGCATAATTCTATGAGAAGAAAGATTTGCACTAATAGTGTTTGGAGAAGATATCCTGTCTGCTTCTTGTACTATGGATAACTACTAGGAAGATAACAATATAAAAGTATTAATTATTAAAACTGTACTATAATTCAGCTTTGAAAAAAGAAAGGTATACAGCTACATTCTCTTAATTCATTGAATAGAGGCATCTGCTCTAATAGTATTTGTGGACAGAGTATCATGTATGCACCTTGTACAACAAAAAGGCACTATGAAAAGAATGTGCAATGTATTAATTGTTGAATCTGTCATGCTAATTTGATTTGAAACTGTCTCATTGCTATTTGTCCTTCAATAAAATAAAATAAATGTAAGAAAAAAACAAAGGCTTAAAGAAAACAATTACATCAATAGCATTTCTTTAAGAAATGAGATCATGTAGCCCAAAGGGAAAACACTTGAAAAGATTAAAAAGCCTCAGGAAGAAAAAATGTAATCATTTTTTAAATAGCCAGTTGGTCTCCACACCCACTGAGAAAATGTTTCAAAAAAAGTGTGAGTCACATGACACATTACACGCACAGTTAAGCCACATTGTCATTTGGGGCACGTTCCAGCAGGATAGAAGAAAGGAGCAGGGCACCAGGGAGAGGAAGCTGGGGAAGGGAGGACCCCACTCTGTGGAATGAGAACGGTGAGGTAGACCCCGGCTCCAAGCCTCCTCAGTCTTCTGTCCTATGGTGTGCCCTGTTAGCTCAGGGATAAAGTAAGGATGACAATAAGCACTTCTGGGATTCACGGATCTCAGCAATAGCTGGGACCGGACCTAAAGGGGACAAAAGTGATCATGAAGGGAAAGGCGTCAGCTGGCCTTGAGCCTCTCTCTGGTGACACCCTGCACTGGGATGACAGAAGCCTGCAGTCAGGAGACAAAACCATGGCAAGGTGGTTAGCAGCAACACAGAATACACTTAAACAAAGAAGGAAAATTAAAACAACTGCGAGAAGTTGGGTAACAGAATGAAATACACACAGTAACACTGGACAGATGCAGAATCAGGATAACTAACAAAATTTGGGGACTGCACCAGAAGAAACTGGGAAGATGGTGCAGTACAGACTCCCCCTACAAACCCCAGGGGAAACCTAAGATTCAACCCAGTAAGGGAAATGCCAAACAAATTTAAGGATGTTCAAAATGGGAAAGAAGGAGAGTGTGCAGGCTCCAGGGGCTCTCGTGGCTCCAACATTGATGCCCCCCAAAAGCAATCAAGGGTGGGACTTGGGGGTGATTATGGGGTTTAACTAAAAAGTAGGGCCTGCTGGAACAAAAAGCATTGCATGACCCACAGGAATGCACCTCTGCTTCCTGTCTCCTACACACAGGCCTCTGCCTGCCTCCCCCCTAGATGCCACCAACTCTGGGCTGATGTGTGAGCTGCTCTCCTCCTTTAAGTCGTAGGTGTCAGGTACTGTGACTCAGTAACAAAGAAGGCGATTAAGGCAACATATTATCACTTGACAGCCTTTAGCTCATAACCTTTCCATATAAGAGAAAATGTATATAAAATCTCTAGACCATATAATAAAAAATTAAATAATTTAACAAAAACTATAAAGCACAATTACAGAACTCAGACAAAATATACCTGTCATATAAATAAATTTCCATTATATACAAAAAAACCCAGACTTATAAAAAGACAATAATAAAAAGACTCCAGACCTGCTCCTGCAAAGGGGCAAAAAATTAGTATCCATTTTGTATGTAAGAGCATTTAAAAATAGGAGCTTCATAAACATTGAGAATAAAAGCCTGAGCAAAACCATACTGTGTCAGCACCAATCAAATAGCAGGTGTACTGATCTTAGCGTCCAACACACTGAACTCGAAGCAAATTTCATTCAGGCAGAAAAAGAGCCTACAGAATTGTAGCACACAACTGATAATGAACATCGAATGGTTCTAAACACTGCATAACTATTTACAAGCAAAACCATCCTAAAGTGCAGAAGTGCAAGCAGCACACTTGTGCACTAAGAAATCAATACGTCTGCCAAAGGGTGATCGAGTGAATAGAAAGTAAGAATAAGACTGCAAAGCATTCCAGCTTGTATTTAAACAGAATTTCGTATCTTAGAGCAGAAGTGCAACTATTTACAACTTCCACATTTATTCTATTTATTACACCAAAAATAATAAAGCCTCAGCAAATTATAAAAGTAGAAATCAAGTAGAACAATTCCTGTTCATAATCTATTGAAACTAAAAATATATAACTATAACACAAAAAATCTTTACCATCTATAAAAATTTTAACTTCTCCAAAACAAACTTTGTGTCAAAAATGAAATCAGAATTTAGAATTTAGACTATGAAGAAAATACTGAAAATGGAGTATCTCTGTTGGAATCTCGGGAAGCAAGATTCCCGATGGCTATGATGGGCTGAGAAAACTTGAAACCTGAACTACCTGAGCTACTTACGTTAACAACTAATAAACCATGATTCTCTTTAGGAAAGTACATGTCCAGCTCCAGAGCAAGTCCAATACATGAGACAAACCCTTAAATTACAAAATGAAGCAAACAGAAGTCAGAATATAGAAAGAACCACAAATTGCTTGTGGAACATGTGAATCATAAAAACCACTTGGCTCACAAACACCATAATAAACATAAAAAGCTGGATAATAGGTGATCACACACACATTCAATTACCAGAAATGAAACTTGAGTAAGATTTCAAAGAATGACCCTTTCCCAAATGCACCAGACATAATCAATTTCACACTGAATTCTGCAAATCTTCAAAGAACAGATTATTCCAGTGCCAATCACAACACATGTAGAAAGGAAGAAAGGAAAGCTTTTTGTTCTTTTTTTTTTTTTTTTGGTGGAACCGGGGATTGAACTCAGGCCCTTGCAAGTGCCAAGGAAGTGCTTATTCCACTGAGCCATCTCCCTGGCCCCTAACTTTTTGTTCTTGCTATACAATCTGCATAAACTCTGTACCAATACTACACACACACACACTTACAGATGGATAATCTTCATGTACTCAATGCAAAATCTTCATCTACACAAGCCAAATAGTGCAATGCTACTCAAAATTTCAAAATCGGCCAATAAAATAATTCATATTAGTAAAAAAAGAGAGGTATTACGTTTGCCTTTAATATTGAAGGAAATTTTTACAACACTTAATCTAAAAAGTAGCCATTCATTATCTTTTTCAAAAACTATTAACAAAATAGAAAAATATGGAAATATCACCAATACCATAATAATTAATAATTTATGTAGTACCGGCACCCTAAGTAGATACATATAAACTCAAAAATAAATTTTCCCTCGAAGGTGAAAGGAAGCCAGGACACTGGGAATGAAAGGGGCCTGGGAAAAAACCTGGGCTTTGGGCCACGCTTTCTTCTGACAGTTGGAGGAATTATATAATCTCCATGTGTCACAGTTCCTTTGTCCCCCCGCAGCCCCCGCCAGGACATATTAGAGATTGTCTAATAGCTGATGTGCAACAGACACACTCAGCATGTGAACGCAGTGTGCGTTGCTTAGTCTCAAGACAGACCAGCTCGAAAGAAATGGAAACACAGAGACGCCCCAGTTCTATGAAATGGCCTAATGTTGGCACACAACCTACACATACACCATGCTCTTTGAAACCTCTCCAATAGGGTTTAGATCCAAATTACCCCAATCTCTGCTGCGTGTGAAAGGTAAGTGGATCAAGGAGACTTTGTGTTCATCAGGGGATTAATCCAAGGAGTAAAAAGCTGTGTTTTATTAGGAGGCAGACCTTGCGTGGGGGCGGGGCCTGCATGGGGGTGGGACCTGGGGGGGCAGGGCCTGCATCACTGGGGCATGGGTGGGAAGGGCCCATCTCCCTGGGTCCTGCCTGATGTGTTTCCAGGGAACAGTAAGAACTTGCTCTCCTCTGTTGTCCATTCCACCACATGTATCTGGCTTGTGGCCAGCTGACCATGGTCTCATAAACAAAAATCATAACAAACCTTCTCTTTTAAACTGTGGATCAATTAAAAGGAAAGAGAGAACTTAAGGATTAAACAAGGAATACAGGGCAAGGAGAAAAGCTAGGAAACATGACAAGGCCAAAGCCATACATTTATATGCACAAGATGGTTAAGGCAATGATCCTGAGAATCTTCAGCAAGCATTCGAAACTAGCAGTTAATTGGTAGGATTCTCACCCTGACTAACTATATATGCTGTGAACTAAGCAGCTGCACTGAAGATAGCAATGTGTAATGGTAGGGTCATGCTTGGAATGCCCGTCATTCTGGTCTTTTAAACGTGTACTGCTTGTCATAACATACCAATTATTGCCATACTGTCTCTCAAGTAAATGTTTGTTTTAAAAGAAAGGGTAATAAATGAAAAAAAAGAGACAAGAAAAAAAATGTCATAGGGCTGTGCTGCTACAGTGCTATATATGGTTAGCTTTCTAAATTTCTGTGTAAAAATATGTAATGGTTTATTCCTATTTTTTTCTTCACATTATGTAGGGATTTAAAGTTTAACATAATAATACTTGATAGAAAATACCTGTTTCATGTTATGTCTAAGATGTTTGATATTCAGACAGATGGTGAGGTTAAGCTCAACTTCCTATGTTATAAGGATAATAATATCATTAAGCTTCTCTTCTGGAGGTTTAACAACTTAAGTTTGCTGACCAAAATGCCACAAAAAAAAAAAAAAAAAGTTTATTTTAGCCGGGCGTGGTGGCGCAGGCCTGTAATCCCAGCACTCGGGAGGCTGAGGCAGGAGGATTGTTGTGAGTTCGAGACCAGCCTGAGCTACAAAGTGAGCTTAAGGCCAGCCTGAACTGCATAGTGAGACCCTGCCTCAAAAAGACAAAAAAAAAAAAAAAAAAAAAAAAAAAAAAAAAAAAAAAAAAAAAAAGAAAAAGAAAAAAAGAAGAGCTACAAGGACAGCCAACATTTTAGCCCTAGCCTTTCTAGGTCAATGAGGACTCAGGACCTCATATACTGTAACAACATGCAACTCAGTTATGTCCCAAATTTCCTGATCAAGAAGATTATGGGGCCACAGAGCAAAGTAACTGATGCAGAGTGTGCCTAAGGAGAGTCACATGGAGAGAAAACTTTCTCACAGGCTTTCACAGAGAGCAAATGGGTCAAGCAATGGCTTTGACTCACTGACAAAGGAAGCAAAAGAAGTCTGTGGGTGTGTGGTAGAGATACAGTTGTGTTCCTCAGATGTTTTGTAGAATCCCCAGATGTGGGAACCACAGATAAGAAGAATCCACTTCATTTATGGAGTGTCCACTGGGTACAAGACACTAGTCCAGGTGCTAGAAATATTCTGTCCATGTCTCCTCCTGTCTAGTCCTAAATCAACATGTAAGATCATTTTACAGCACCAATCCTCTTTTCTAGTAGAGAGAGCTCTAGTTTCAGGTGCTTATAAAATAAAAATGCTAATGGGACCCTTTTCATGGTGCCTGCAAGGATGTGAAGCCCTAGTCTACAGGCAAAATAAAGCAGGAAGTCCTTTCAAAGCCACCAGACAAAACTGTGAAGAACACAGCCGTCAGGAGCCAAACAGCTAGTGTCATCTTCATCTACATAGTCTATGGTACTTTAAAGAAATAAGACTTTTTAAAATAAAAAAACAGTAATATCTAGTTTTTATTTACCTTGAAAATGTGAATTGAAACTCAAGAGCCAGAAAAACATCCAAGAACACTCTATTCTGCCCTTGGAGGAATGGCATTCCCTCCAAAACACCTATTCTGTGAAGAGCACTTTGGCATCCAAGCACTTCCTGCTCATTACCTCAAGGTGTGACGACCTCCCTAAGGCCATTGGGAACCAGGGTACTACTTGATTCTGAAGGGATTTCCCCTTCCTATTTTCCTGGAAAATCACTCTGAATATAAAGATTTTAAAAGACAAAACAGAGCCAATCCATGGTTTCCATGTGAGTCACTTTGAGAAACATGGCACACACCCCCTCAAGACTTTATTCCTAAGAGGAAAAATGGCTGGGCCCAAGCTGGCACCATTACTTCCCAAACCAAAACACTTACCAACAGGAGTGAAGAATGGAGGAAACGGTTGCATTTTATTTGTTTTGCACAGGCAAGCAGCCATTTCCAGCATGAGACTTAAGAGGAGAATGCATCCAGGAACTTACAAACATGACTTTCTGCTCACTGGAGGACCCAGGCCCTTGTCCCCACTACCTGAGTTCACCTTCTTTGTAAAAATAATGGCTTTGGGCTTGATGCTGCTCCAGGACCACTAGGCCAGATTTTAAAACTTCATTTTCTTGAGTCTATAGATCTTAGGCAAAGTAGATGCCACAGGAGTGACCAGATGTATAGTGCAGACCACTACCATGCAACCTTTCAGCTCATGGACTCGCACTGCCCACCAGTTGTGAACGCATGCGTTCCCACAGAGCACAGAGCACTGCATGATCTGATGAGCCAGGGCAGCTCCACTGCTCTCGCTTCTCTTTTGTCCACTCTACTTAAAGCAAAGCCCTGTTTGTCTTTCTGAATCTTACCTTTCAGTGTACAGTATCAAATCATACCTAACATCAAGTGGAATACAATGCTTTATGCCTTTACCTCCCAGCCCCTTCCTCCCATTCCTTAATCTTCTTGTGGCTGTCTCTTCATTCTCCTTGAAGCTTTTCTATCCATCCCCTTGCTCTCTATTTCTCACTCTTAAGACAGCAGATGGTTAGGAAGGCAGTATGGGATGGCAGAAGATGGCAACAGGGACACAGCTGTGGACCTGACCATGCTTCTCACTTCCCAATTATTCCCTGTCTCTCCAAACCTGGCCCCTGGGCAAAGGTAATTCCACTGCCCTAATCCACTAATTTTCTTAAAAATTTTCTGACTTCCTCTTCCTAATGGTGCTTCATTTTGCAAT
Organism: Ctenomys sociabilis; assembly: GCA_004027165.1. NCBI lineage: Eukaryota > Metazoa > Chordata > Mammalia > Rodentia > Ctenomyidae > Ctenomys > Ctenomys sociabilis. The sequence continues at coordinate 7,641 of PVKA01002844.1, forward strand.
GGGCCACTCTAGTTTCAACATAAAGACTGAGTTGGATTTGGGGAAACTGTTTTTGTTGGCAAGATGGCTAGGGCTTAGGACCATTCTATTCCAAATTATCTACTTATGGAACAGAGTATTACATTAGCTGCTTATGTAATTAGTGGAATCCAAAAAAAAAAAAAAAGAGATGGGGTGGTTACTGTGACTATACCTGACCATGTCATCCAAGGGCCTTTGGGAATGGCTTATGGGAAGAGATAGGAAGGGCTGGGAGACATCACCTGAAAGGGAAGTGCTAGAATACCTTTAGCTGTTCTGTCCAGGAGACTCTGCTCAGGGCTCAGAGACATCACGATGGGAAAAACCAACTTAGAGGAGTTTGGCTGTTGGAGTCTAGACAGTGCATTATGGCTTGGCAAAAAGTTTGTCTACACTTAGCTCATGTTCACAATGGCAGAAACATAGAATATTTTCTCCTCGGGTTCAGTTCAGTAATCCAGACACTCAACCCCTACAGGCAAGAGAGAAGGGAGGCTGGCTACTGCTCCAGCTGATGGCATCAACCACATAAGGCATGTCTTAGGAGCAGGCAAAATATAAGAGCTGTGAGGCTATGAAGGCTTCCAACCTGATTTCAGAAGGCCTAGAAAGGTAGTCAGTGTGCCCCAAGAAGGTGATGTGTGGAGCTGTGAGGGGGAAGCCAGAGATTCAGCAGAGACCCAGAAGCCAGGGATATGGTCAGCTAAGGAAATCTGCGAGGAGGGAGCAGAGCCAGCCCAAGAGAGAAGCTGTGGGAGCTGTAACCACCAGAAGAGCCATGCAGGCAGAGCCATACAAGCCCTCTGAGGCTTACAATTTGCCACTGACTGCCTCAGATGGTGCACATGGAACTATAGGACTTAGTGTTTGCCCCGCTGGACTTTGGACTTGCTTTGGTCCCAACTTTTGTATCCTCATTTGTAACTTTGGGATGAAATGTTCTCTTGTGCATTGCACACTGGAAGTGTTCGACTTTTCCTTTGTGCGGGGGCTCACAGCTAAGAGTTTGCCGTACACCTAGAACAGAGACTTGGGGCTTGGACTTTGCAGCAGTGCTGAGCCTGTCAGAACGCTGGCAGCTCTTAGAGACAGACTGCAAGCCTTCTGAACTAAGGGTTGTGTACGAGTCTTTGGGGGTCCAGGGCACCCCTCTGTAAGCACCCTGAGTCTGTGCAGCAGAAGGGTAGGGTGAAGGTGTGCCTGTGAAGGACGCTCCCTGGGGCAGGGAGCCTGCATTCAGCATAAGGGACGGAAAAGATGCTTGTTCTCCCAGGATATGCTCTTGCTGTTTTTGCTGTCGCCTGCCACCTCCGAGTGCTGCCCCTATCTATGCACATTCCCCTGTGTGGGAGCCAGTGACTGTGGACTGAAACCTCCCTTTCCTTCCTTAACGTTGGGCACTGAAACACGAGAACAGTAGCAAACTCAAACTGCAAATTCCGCTGCTGCCATTGATTTGACAGGTGCTCACACGGGAGCAAACAGTCGCGTTAGTGAGAGCAGTCAGTGGGTGAGCGGGGTCCTGCGGTTCCCTTCAAGGCTACTCCTGCAATTTTCAAAGCGCCTCCAAATAGCACCACTCTGCAGACTAAGCCTTTGGACCCTTAGGTAGAATAACTAAATAAAATGCACTCCAAACTAAACCTTTAAAACAGGAGCCCTTGGGAAGCACAGTTAAATCATTAAACCACACCCAGCCCTAACAGTGGAGTCCAGCCATCCCTAACAGTGGCAATACATGCCCATTCCCTCTGTTCGCACTGTACAGTGAGGCTCACGATATAGCTAACGAAATATAGTCACTTAAGAAGGAATTATTGACCCAGTATGTGGAAAAGTACTTTACATATGGAAAAACAATTAGAAAATGTGAATTATTACTTCTCAGGAAAACTCTCAACCAGCACTATGAAATGAGTTTAAGAAGCACAAAAGTTCAGGGTATTTTTATGACTTCTTCTATGTATCAATTAGAATACTGATGATCTTCAGGTGGAATTTAATAGGCTGCTACCTAATGGGTGGGCGCTTCTAACTCTCCCATTCTGCCATTCATCTCTTCAGACAGTGTTCAGGAGTTCGCCCTGCCTCCCTAGATGGGGAATCACGTCCCGACCTGGGACAGCACTGGCTCACACCCCGCTGCTCTCCAGCACCGTTCTCCATGTGTCTGCCCACAGCTCTTCTCCCCTCCCCACCCCATAATCCTACCCTTTGTTTTCTTTTTTTTTTTCCATAAAAAGTGTTTTATTGTCAAATTGTATCCTTGATTTATAAACCACAGAGAGGGGGCCCATCAATGGCCAATGGGGAGCATTTCTCTTCCTAAATACCAAAGTGTAATTTAAGCATGCCAAGACTAAAACTAATTTATTTGGCTTAAAATATAACTCAAAGTATCTTAAATTTATGGTTTTTTTTTCTGTTTACCTTTTGTTACTTTTATTATTTTTTTCCATTTATTTTTATTTTATTAAAATACAAATGTCAATCAGACAGTTTCAAGACACCTTAACCATACAGAGTCGATGAATTAATACATTGCAAACTGTTTTCATAGCGTTTTCGTATTGTACAAGGTGCATACATGGAATTATATTTACACATTTTTTATAGCTGAATTATATCAAAGATTCAATAATTATTTACCTAGTGGATGACCATAGCACTAAAAGCCGACATAATATCCTGTCAAACCACCATTAGTGCAGATCTGGCCTCTCATAGAATTATGTAGAAGCACAGCATTATCTATCCCAACTGTACTGTCTATACACACACATCATGATTTTTTCTTTCTACAACCCTTCCTTTGTTTACACCTGTCAAAAGTGGGCACTCCATTGACATTCAACTACCTTAGGTTCTTGAACTCGACACCACAATCCAACACAGTCCAGCATTCTGCAACCATAGGGAGTTATTCAAAGAAATTGTCGACCATATCCATTTACAGCTCAGCTTAATATTATGGGCTCACAATGTATACTTCACTTTTATACATTTATGCTTTTCTGCTGGATGGTTAAGACCTAGGTAGATCAAAACTTATATACCAACACATGTACTTTATATTTCCTATGTGGTCATTGAAGTCTTCTCAGGGTTTATCTTGTAGTCCTGTACATTATTCTGTAGTTCCTTTATCTGTATTTTGGACCTAGCCTTTCAAGGTCAGCGAAGACTCAGGACATAGGAGAACCTGTACTACCCTTTGTTTTCCATCAGCCTGATCCAGGGGCCTCAGCTTTGCATTAAGCCGTGCAGCATGAGTCTTAATCAAAGCACACATTACAATCTGGGCACCAAGCAGAAAGAGGAATGAACAGAGATGAAGCATGTGGCCCCACAGCCAGAGAAATTATATCATCATTAAATAGCCAAGAGACGGACTCAAGATGCCAAAATAAACATATAGCTTCATGATGCCAGATGCTCCAATTAGAAAATAATTCTCAGTTCATTATCAGAATTTTTAGGCTGTTAAGCAAACCTTTAAATTAAATAGAAACATGGGGATAGCTAACTAGATATTTAAGTCTTCATTTGGACTTTAAAATGCAGTGTGCACACCCCAGAAAACTACCAAAATTAAAAGTACCAGCTGATGGAATAGGAAAGAAATTGTATGTAGTACATCTGAGAAAGTCGTTAGACAAAATCTTCCTGGTGTAGTTAGGACAAGGGTTAGAGCCGATGTTCATTCAGATGCTGTGGATCAATAGCACAGAGATGAATACCTTTTAGAAAGTTAAAGGTTCTCCACTCTTTGAGTACAGATTGTGTTTTCTAGATGTGTTTTCAAAGAATGGATTGTGGGAATTATGCTGGGGCTAATTTAGAGTGCAGAAATCAAAACACAACCTTACTCAAGTTGCTATGGTAACACAGTATGGGCAGCTGGGCAGGCATGGGCACCAAGCTCCACCCTCTTGCGGGATGAGGAAAGCTACAAAAAATGGCTTGTGCAGTGGTCCTGCTCCTGGCGCTCTCGTGAAGGCATGGCGCTCTTCTCTTCTGGACGATACTGCATTCCAGGTGGCATCTTAGAAGCAGAGAGGCAGAGGTCCTAACATGCCCCGGCCTTGATCCAGGACCTCTCGGTCTTCAGAACTGTGACAGAACAAATTTCTATTCTCGGGAATAGAAATTACTCAGTTGGTGGTATCCCTGTCATAGCAGCGTGGAGTCTGCTAAGAGACAGGAATCAAGGTGAAGACTGACAGTAACACTCCATGCTGATAACAGACACACATCTGAATACTGCGTGGCGGACAAGACACTTCATGCCTTTTGCTCTCCTTCTCAGAAACCAAAATCTTGCACTGGGAGATAGCTTGGTGGCCTGAGCATCTGCTTGGCAATTGCGTGAACCTGGTTTGGATCCCCAATACCACATGCCACACCATGGTGGTGCCACAGAACCAAGTCGGGGTGCATGCACCTGTAATCCCAGTGTTGGGGAGCCTGAGACAGGAAGATCGCTATGAGTCTGAGCCATGCAGTGAGACGCTGCACCAAATACATAAACAAGTAGATTTTTTTAAAAAAGAAAAATCAAGAAATACTGGTAAAATCCTAGGGAGTTATGGAGCTTAGTCAACAACAGTGCACCTGTTTACTTCTCAGTTGTGGCAGGCATATCGTTATAATATACAAGGTTTGCAGTAGGAGAACTGGATTGCATGTACACGGGGGCTCTCTGTAATAGCTCTGTAACTTTTCTATACAACTATTTTAAAATAGTTTATTTTAAACTGTCACATATCACTAACAATCAGAATATACTAATTATATTGCAAAGGCTTTCTAGGCTTAGGGAGTTTAAGTGGTGTTACTTTATTGCTTCTGCAGCCTCAAATTGCACATCAAGCTTTCCTTTGATTTCTTCTTTGTTCTACTTCATGCTCTGGTGTTAGGTGTCCTTGCTGTCATCAGACTGTCAAGGACGAGTCTTCATTTTTTGCTGGCTCTTCCAAACAGGCCTCAGAGTCTGACCTCTTCCTGGTCTCTAGCTTCTGCTTGCATCCCTTTAACTTTGAGGACTGATTCTCTGTCTCTCTCTATCTCTGTCTCTATCTCTGTCCCTGTAGTTCTTTGTCTCTGTCTCTGTCTTTCTGTTTCTGTCTCTCATCATCTCTGTCTGTCTCTTTCTCTCTCATTGTCTCTGTCTCTCTCTCTCTCTGCCTCTCTGTCTCTCTCTCTGCCTCTCTGTCTCTCTCTCTGCCTCTCTGTCTCTCTGTTTCTAATTCTCATCATTTTTTCTCTGTCAGTCTCTCTCTGCCTCTGCCTCTGCCTCTGTCTCTCTCTTTGTCTGTCTCTCTGTCTCTGTCTCTCTGTCTCTCTCTCAGTCTCTCTTTCCTCTCTTTTAATCCTTCACTCTCTTTCTCCCTCCTCTTTTCCTCTGCTCACATTGAGAAATGTATACCTTTATGGGTGCCTATGTGTCAGCAGCTTCAAGTATGCCATAGGTTATTAAAATAATATTTAAAGACAAATAAATGAATTTTAACTTGTTGGAGAATGGTATATAAATTTGGTAGTGAAGCAAAATGGTCTGGACTTTGCCATCATGCCAGAGGAAAGTTGGAAGGCTTTTTATTCACTGTGACAACCAGATGGAATTTGTAAACTGAATCTCAGTATCATTCCCAGGCTTTCAATAAAACTGACAACTCATGCACTTTAGCTAAATATTTTTGTTGTGTATCTATTTAAATTCAGCAGTAACTTATTACTACAAACCTAATCTCTCCAAAATTCATATGTGAAGTACAAACTCTCAACATGACTGTCTCTGTAAATACTCTCTTTAGAGAATAATTAAGGTTAAATAATATCATACATATGAGGCCCTGAGATTATAACACTGTGGCCTTATAAAAGAGAGACATCCTTTCTCTTTCTCTACCAACCAGAGGGCAAAACAAGAAAGCAGAATCTAAAAGCTAAGGAGAGGGCCAGCAAGATAGCTCAGCAAACTAAGCACGTGCCTAGGCAAGTGCAGGGACTGGAGTTTGATCCATGGCACCACAAGCTGCACAGGCCCCATCCCCAAGCATGCTGGGCCCACCACTGAGACCAGGCGTGGTGGCCCACACTTGTAATCCTAGCACTGTGAAGGCTGAAAACAGGAGAAGCACCAGGAGTCAGAGCCATGTAGTGAGACCCTGTACCAAATACATTTTCAAAAAGTTAAAAAATAAATAAAAGTTAACAAGAGAACTGTCACCAGGAATCAATCAGCAGGCACATGGAACTTAGGCTTCCCAACCTGCAGAACCCCAAGAAATAAATCTTCATTGCACAGGTCTCCAGAGTATGGCATTTTGTTATGCAGCTGAGCTGACTTATGAAAAGAAAAATGGTTACAGAAGAGATCAAACACAGTTAAGCTATATAAAATTATTTATATGTTTAAAAAAGTCTGCCAATACTGATATTATTTAAAAGCTGTACAAGTGATGTCACTTGTTTTTCATTCTAATTCATGGTTTTATTAAAACACATGTGCATAGACAGGCCGCTCTTCAGGCTATCAGTAGCTCACATCTCACTGTTCATGTGCTGTGTAACCCCCAGTGGTGTGCCAGCATTGAACTCCCTCCCATTTCTAGCTAAGTACATATTTGTCCAAAGCAAACAATTAGGTCAAATTTTGCTTTTAGTTACAGACCAGTAAAGCTCCCACGATTGGCATATAGCCTCCAGTTTTATTTAGTTCATGAGCATTTAAAATCAACTATCAAGGACAGTGACATAATTACTTGAATTATGAATAATAAAAGTGACCAGGATACAAAGTCCAGCTTCTGATCCACAAGGTGTGGTTGTCTTGAAGTTGCTGTTGTCCACACAGCAAGCAACGTCTTGCCTCTGTCACAGTAGAACAGAAGCAATGTCACAGTGGCGTTCTGCAGCGGGCTTTGCTGCACAATGCCAGACCTTCCAGCTCACATAGCCTTTGCCATCTCCTATTCCCCAAGCAGCTCCCTCCAAATGCTTAAGTACGTGGTTTTTTTTTTTTTTGTTTTGTTTTGTTTTTCAGAACTAGGGACTGAAGTCAGGCCCTTGCGCTTGCCAGGGAAGCACTTATTCCACTGAGCCATCTCCCTGGCAAATGCTTAAGAATAATCCTTCATTTTTCAGAGGCACTCCATTCATTCGTTTTAGCTCTACTTGGGTCAAAAAGAACACATTAAGGATCACTTCAACTCAGAACTGCGGAACTCTGTTTGGTTCACCTCTTTGTGAAGAGCAATAAAGTGACCACCAAATTCAGCCCACAACCTGTGCGCTCACTGCCCAGAGCCACGATGCGGGTGCATTTGGAACTCACAGTGTGCCACGCTTCAGTCTGAAGGACTAAAACCCTAAAACCATCTCAAGGCTCAGACTGCGGCAAGTGGGAGAAGCTGTCTGGGAGCAGCTGCGTCCAAGGTCTCCAGTCTGAGAAGACTGCTTAATGCAGACTGGAGAACTGGCACACTCGCTACACAGCTTCCAGCTAGAGACACCGTGGCAGTCGCCCACGAGTACAGGCACAGACAGGCTGATGCAGCAGCCACAGTTAAGGGTTCCTGCCTGCCATTACAACACTGCAGAGATTAGGTACCAAGGGAATACGTCAAGGCTCTTTTTTTTAAAAAAAGAGTAGAAAAATAATAGATAGGACATTAGTAATGATACACAATTTAAAATGGAACAAGATGATAGGAAATCAACAATGGTTGTTGCATTGCACATTGTAGTCTTCAACGTAGTTTTTCAGATTATCAGATTGGTATTAGCATGTAAAATTGGTCAAAGTGAAAATTTTAAGTATTAACTGCTAGAGTCAAAAAACAGATAGAAGTTAGTAGTACAATCATCTTTGCAAACCTGTGCGTGAGTTTTTCACATGACTTTTCTTTTTTTCCTTTCTTTGCCCTTTCCCCCACCCTAATTTTTGTTCCTTGTCCTCAGTCTCTTTCCCTTTCATTATATCTATTATACCTTTCAGATTTTATTTACTATTTCGGGTTCTCACACTAAAGACAATACAATATTTACACACATGGTCTGATTTATTTCACTTTGGAGTATAGCCTCTAGTTGCATCAGTTTACCTATAAGAACCCCAAATTTATCTTTTTATAGCAGATTAATATTTCATTGTATAAAAATACCATATCTTTTTTTATCCATTCCTCAGCTGATGGGCACTTGGGTTGTTTCCAAGATCCAGCTATGACAAAAGCCAAGGTTCTGACTTAGCTATTTTGCATCTTTTTTTAAAAAAGCATTAAACTAAGGCGGAGTCTAAAAGAGAGGATGGGAGAGAAGGGAGGTGGCTAGAGAACATGCTGAGCTGAATGCTTTACATTTATCAGAGTTGAAAAACTGAAATACTCCCTATAGTTACTAGGTCAGATTTTTCAAATGATAGGAACCCTTCAGGGCTCTCTTTCAGCTGGTGTGACAGTGGAGGGAACCTCTGGGGCAAAGTCACTGAGTCCACAGTAGGACAGGTGCTGGTTGGCCCATCAGCAGGAAGTTCCAGGGGGGTAGGGACTCAGCATCTCTTTATGAGCAGGATATAAGGCCTTTTATTTAAAAATCACCACTGATGCCAACTGACATTTATTGAGTGCATCTTTCCATGTGTCATTCTGCTATATGCATTAAGTGCATCATGTCATTTAATCCTCCCCAAACTGTTATATTGTTGTTACTGCTATTACTACCCCTATGTGACAGCCAAAAAAAAAAGTCTGTGACACTGGAAGGTTAAAAACTGTTCCAAGGTGGCAAATGCAGACACTTGTGGCCTTATTAACTGGGCTCCCAACTGCACAGCCTCCAGCAGGAAGGAGCAGGTCCCAGCTCTGGGCAAGCCTTGGCTGCCAGTTCTCCCAGATAGCTGGGCCCCCTCATCTCATCTGAGCAGAGGCTTGATCCAGGTGGACATTAATGTGCTTGCAGAAGCTCAAAGTGGATTCTCCCAGCCACACTGACCATGAATTTGTTCCATTGTCTCAGGGTCAGGCATGGACAGTAGCATCTACTGGTTTCATTTATGCAACTAAATGACACCGTCTGTCATCCACAGCAACTAAGTACTGTTGGCTCCAATACTCTGACCTGGGATTTATAGTTACTTGCATCCACAGGGTGCACTGTACTAGGAATCTGTCAAGACAGAGAGCGTGGTTCATCAGGGTCCGCTGCACACTGACAAACCAGGCTCATGCCCCTTCTCTGAGTTCTCTGCAGGTGGAGTCACCCACCCAGACACATGTAGAAGTGTGCGCTGCCAATCCGGGGTGTCAATCAAATTGACCCAATCAAACTTAACCACCACAAGAACTACACCGAGCTGTCCACTCCAGACTTACACACTACTCCTCATGAGTCATTCCTGAATGAAAGAGCTCCCCACTACAACTAAGCCCTGTAACACTTAAATTTTCGAGGGACAGCAGGAGGCTGGAAGAGACAATTCTGGCCGCAGCTGGGTCTGTTCAGGACCAGTCTGCAGCAGCAGAGGGCTACGGGCTAATGTCCCCTCCTAAATTCATTTTAATCCTAGCAGCCATTGCAATGAAGGGTGGGGATTTTAAGAGGTGATGGGGTCACGAGAGGTCTCCCCTCCTGGGAAGACTGAGGCCAGTGCTGTGGGAGCAGGTTTTCAGTTACAGTGGCAGAACACCCTCTGAGACAGTCTTGACTTAGCATTGTCAATGCATATGTTAAAAGATAATAGTCTCCCAATTAACCAAAGAAAAATGTAAGCTAAACAAGGTTTTAACTATGTTTGAGTAAAGACACAAGTGACACTTCCTATTGGTATAAGTGGGAGGGAGTCCCTTATGACCATTTCCCTTACTGTCTTTCCTAATTAGTACTTCCAGAACAATTCCAAATTACAGTGGTGACGGCAGACACGTTTTGATCCTACATTTAATCACTGCAGTTCCAGTATCTCACCCACTAGACATGAACAGCTTTTTAGCTGAGCTCCATATTTTTACTTCTAGCTTAATCACCACTCTATTTTGAATAAATGGCTCTTACCGAATGTAATACTGCATCTATCAAGAAGGCTACACAGTACCTGGCATATTTGTGATGCGCATGACATGAAGTGCAAAGTTCTTAGCTGACCAGCCATCTGCCAGGAAAGAGTTGCCTCTGTCAAATGAGGATGTTCATTCCAAGTTCTGGGACTGGGCTCAAAAACCATTAAAACTCATATTCAGAGTATTTATACAGTATAAAAGGCTGATCAAGACCCAAGCCACAAACCACATTAAATCCTATTACTTAATTCATCTTAAAGAAACTAAGACAAACTGTCTGGGTCTGGTTGGATGCACAGAAATCCTGACACAGGGAGAATAGCTATAATAGGGTTTTTCTTATAAGAATATAGGGAAGGATTATCAGCCAAAAGTTTTCAGCACAAAAATCACACATTTATTTACCTTACCCCAATTAAAAACTCAAAAGGAGCCCAAGATGTTCCATCTCTCCCTCCCAAAGTTTACATAATAAAATGTCCCCAGATGAATTCAAGTGCAGGAACTGGCATTCATTCTAAGTTCTGCCTCCTGTACTTGGCTAAGAAAAACCCTATTATAATATTAAAATAAGCCAAAAAGAGATATTATGTATTCTCTTGCCACCTGCAGCTAGTTACACTACCTTTGAATTAAAATACATCTCTCCACTCAGTATGATGATTAATCACCAATAACGTCACTTGGATCACACATAGGAGAAACTACATTAATGCAATATGACCATTTATAAAATAAATACTATGGTATTACATGCATACACTCGATGGCCATGAATCCTGCATGCTGACTTCCTTCGAGGGTGACCTGTCCAACGCTCCACACATGGCCAGCAAGCCCCGAGGGTGAAAACGTGGATCAGATATTGTTCCTGCTTGCAAGTGCCCTACCATGTAATAAAAATAATTAAATTGTGCAGGCTCCAGAAGCACAGAACACATATGGCGCCATGGAAATTCTATGAGGGCAAAGTAGGAGTGGTGTGAAATGGCGTGAGATAAGTGGCTCTGGATTATTTCAGATAAAAGCAGAGGCCTGTGTTTCATCTTTAGGTGACAAGGAAAGAATTTCTTCAATGAGAAGGAAAATTAGGGATGAGAAAAAGGACAAATGAAAGAAAGGTAAATAATATATTTATGTATGTATGCCGAATGTTTGGATAATTGTGCTGCTCATTTCGGCAGGTCTTTTTTTTTAATGAATTTAGAGCAGGATACAAGGTGTATCCTGTATAGACTGGACTCACAGTGATCCTCCTCTTTCCACCCTCCCAAGCGTTGGGATTACAAGCCCCCACCACCACACCCTTTCTGAATCGCACTCTCGGGGGCAGGGCTGGAAAGGTAGGCCAGTGATCGAACCCTAGCTGCAGCGCTCTGCCGAAGCAGGCGCATTAGTCCACCAAACTATTTGGCTGGCCCTTCTGCCTGACTTTGAGAGGAGCAGCTAATGCTTAATTTTCTTTTTCTCTTATTCTTCTCATTTTTTTCTTTTTGCATTTCTTACAACATTTTTGTTACTGTTTATTTTGTTTTTTCTTCAAAACAATATCTGGTAAACTGAACAACTAATTTGAAGATAACATCATTCAATATAATAACTATTGTTGAATTTCTAAAAAAAGAAAATAAAATGTACTCTTGGCCCGATCCACCCCACCTCGGCCCACCCTGAAACTCCCCGGAGCCCCTCCCCCCAAGTGTACCAAGCGAGAGAGAATTTTTATGACTCTTTCAGCCCCTGATCCAGCCCAGCATGGCCAAGTGAATGTATGGGAAAGCTACAATGCTCCATTGTGCTCCCTGAGCCAGAGACCTAACAGAGGAGAACCACATGCTCACAGCTGTGCCAGAAGGGTGGCAGCAAAAAGGAACTGGACACAATAGCTAGATCCAGGCCAGGCATAAATGGATAATCTCAAACTTAATAGATCAGCATCTGAATTTCAATATGCACTAAGGTTGTAACTGCACCAAAGCTCTACATCAAAGGTCAGACGTCAGTGTAACACAAAATGACAAAGATAAGGAGAAAAATACAATCTCAGGCCTTGAGCTCACCCATGATAAATGCAGAGAACACTAGCTCAGCTGAAATGAATGAATTAACATAGGCAGAAGCAAAGAAACAACAGCAGAAAGACATAGAGGAACTCAGACAAGAATTAAAACCTGAAATAAAAAAAGAAATTTTTGAAAACATAGCATCTAAAGTAATGAATCAAATCCAGAAACGTATGGGGGAAACCCAATGCCCACCCAGAACAAGGGCAGAGAGCACTATTGCAGCTGAAACATATGAATTAACAGTGTCACAAGCAAACAAACAACAGCAGAAAGGTAAATAGGAACACAGACCAGAAATAATTTCTTAAATAAAAAAAAGAAATCTTTGAAATCATACCATCTGAAGTAGAGAATCAAATCCAGAAATATATAAAGGAAACCAAATTTGGAAAAAACTCTGCAGTAAAAGGATTAATAGGTACCTCTAAAGAAGACATTGATTAAAAAAAAAAAATAGAGGAGATCAGAAATATGACAGATTCCTTGAATGAGCAATACAGGAAAGAAATAGATCGAATGAAGCAGAATCAAACAGAGATAGAAGAACTTAAAATCTCAATCATGTATCTACAAAACCGTTTGAGTGAAAGCGAAGACAGAGTTTCAGATCTTGAGGACACTGGTGCAGCTAGTGAAAAGATGAGAAAGAATCTCTTAAAAACAATGAGGATACAGGAAAAAATAATCCGTCACCTGCAAGAAGATGACAAGAAGAACAATGTGAGGTTAATAGGCATCAGTAAGAAAGAAAGAGTCAATACAAATGATATAAAAAGAATATCAGCAGAAGTAATACCAGAAAACGTCCCAAATATGAGGAAACAATCTAATATTCAGGTAACTGAAGCATACACAATGCCAAATAACTTCAACCAAACTAAACACACACCGAGACATATAATAGTAAAGATCCCAGAAATCCAACAGAAGAATAATATACTGAAAGCTGCTAGAGAAAAGAAGTAGATCATATTCAAAGGAAAACCCATCAGAATTACAGCAGAATTCTCTTCATAAACCATGAAGGCAAGGAGAGCATGAAGCAGAGTACTTCAAGTCTATGAAAACAAATTCCAGCCCAGACTATTATACCCTGCAAAATACTCTTTCAATTTTGATGGAGAAGTGAAATACTTCCATGACAAAGAACAACTAAATAATTTCATGATGCCAAAGCCATTCCCTACACAGGCTCCTTAAAGATGTTCTAGAGAGGTACAAAAATGACCAGAAAACATAGCATCTAAAGTAATGAATCAAATGAGAACAGAAGGAATGCACTAAATAGGGTAAACAATTAAACACAGGAGAAAAAGGAGTAACAAGAGCAGGTAAACAACATGTGAATCATAAGTGAACACACTTTGATTATAACCATCAATGTAAATGGACTCAATTCACCAATTAAGAGAAACAGAATGGCACAGAGGATTAGGAAACAAAACCCAACAACATGCTGTATACAAGAAACACACTTAACTTATAAAAAAGTTAATAGGCTGAAAGTCAAAGGATAGAAAACAAAACTACATACCCCAGTACCTCATAAAAAAGAAGAAGCAGCAATTCTGTTCTCAGACAGTCTCAACTTCAAACCAAGAATGATCAAATGAAATAAATCCACTATATATATATTTTAGGGGGAAAATTCAAGAGGAAGAGGTAACACTCATAAACATCATGCACCAAACACAGGAGCACACAACTATGTAAGAAAAATCTTAATGGACATAAAAAATCTAATATCCAAGACCACAATCTTAACAGAAGACCTTGACACCCCTTATCTCAAAAAGATAGGTCAACCAAAGAAAAAATTATCAAAGAAGTAGCAGAACTGAACTAGAGCTTAGAACAAATGGACCCGGTGCACATATACAGAACATTCCACCCAACCACACTTGAATACATATTTTTTTCAGTTGCACGTGCATCATTTTCAAAATAGACCACATACTAGTCCATAGATCACGCTTAAGTATATGCAAGAAAACAGAAATTATCCTATGCATATTATCTGACTACAGTGCAATGAGACTGGAAATAAATGACAAAAGAAACCAGAAAAACCTGGTAAGTACATGGAAATTAAACAACACCCTACTCAGCAATCAATGGGTCACAGATGAAATCAAACAAGAAATTCAACAATATCTACAATTCAATGAAAATTCAACTACAACTTACCGGAATCTATGGGATGCGATGAAAGTAGTTCTTAGAAGGAAAATCATAGCTATAAAACACCACATTAGGAAAACAGAACAGAAATAAACACCCTTATATTGCAACTCCAACATCTAGAAAAGGAAGAGCAAAAACCCAGAGCACAAAGACAGGAAGAAATCATAAAGATTAGAGCAGAAATTAACTCAATTGAGACGAAGAAAATAGTTCAAAGAATCACCAAATCAAAAAGCTGGTTCTTTGAAAGACTAAACAAAATTCATAAGCCCCTAGCTAATCTCATCAAAAAGAGGAAAGAAAAAATTCAAATACAAGCAATAAGGAATGAAAAGGGTGAAATCACCACAGATGCAGTGGAAATTCAGAAGATTATCTATAGCTACTTCAAGAGTCTTTATGCTCACAGAATGGAAGACAGAAGAAATGGACAGTTTCCTAGAAAGGTACAAATTACCAAAACTGAATCAAGAAGATAGATCAACTCTCAGTAACCCAATAACAGCCAACAAAATATGAAATGTAACAAAAGGCCTGCCAACAAAGAAACGTCCAGGTCCTGATGGATACACAGTTGAATTCTGTATGAAATTTATAGAAGATATAATCCCTGTATTTCTCAAACTCTTCAATGAAATTGAAAAGGAAATAGTTCTCCCAAAATCATTTCTGGAGGCAAGTATTATACTGATTCCAAAACCAGGGAAAGACACAACCAAAAAAGAGAACTGCAGGCCAATTTCACTCATGAACATAGATGCAAAAATACTCAGTAAAATCATAGCAAATAGAATACAGCAAATCATCAAGAAGATTATACACCATGACCAGGTAGGATTCATCCCAGGGATGCAAGGATGGTTCAATATTTGAAAATCTATACATGTAATACACTATATTAACAGACTGAAATCTGAAAACCACATATCATCTGAATTAATGCAGAAAAAGCTTTTGACAGAGTCCAACACTCATTCATGTTCAAAGTCCTAGAGAAAATTAGAATAGAAGGCCTCTACCTCAATTTGATAAAAGCTATCTATGACAACCAAACATCTACTATAATTACAAAGGAGGAAAACTGAAATATTTCACTCTTAGACCTGGTATAAGACAAGCATGTCCTCTATCACCTGTCCTATTCAATATAGTTTTGGAATAATTAGCAACAGCCATTAGACAAGAAGAAGAAATGAAAGGAATAAGAATAGGTAAAGAAGAAGTTAAATTATCACTATTTGCGATGACATGATACTTTACTTGGAAGACTCAAAAAACTCCACCAAGAAACTACTAGAAGTCACACACAAATGCAGTACCATAACAGGATACAAAGTCAATACTCAAAAGCCAATAATATTCCTCTACACAGCTAACAAACACACCGAGAGGGAAACTATAAAAACAATACTGTTTACAATAGCACCATGGAAAATGAAATACCTTGGGTTTCACTTAACCAAGGGAGTCAAAGATCTTTTCATGGAAAATTACACCAACCTAAGAAAAGAGATGACAGAAGATTTCAGAAAATGGAAAGATATTCCATACTCCTGGATAGGAAGAACCAACATCGTGAAGATGGCCATATTACCAAAATTGTTGTACAGATTTAATGCCAGCCCTATCAAGTTGCTGCCAATATACTGCCCAGACCTAGAGAAATGATTCCTAAAATTTATTTGGAACCAGAAAAGACCTAGAATAGCAAAGGCAATCCTGGCCAACAAAGAGAAGGCAGGAGTCATCACAATTTCTGACTTGAAATTATATTACAAAGCCACTGTGATAAAATCAACATGGTATTGGCAACAAAATAGACCTGAAGATCAATGAAATAATTCAGAAGATGCAGAGTGCTATACAAATACACTCAGCCACCTGATCTTTGACAAAGGGACCAAACAAGCTTACTGGAAGAAAGATAGCCTCTTTAACGAGTGTTGCTGGAAAAAACTGGCTTTCTAAATGCCGAAAACCAAAACTTGACCCAGGTCTATAACCATGCACTAAGCTAAAGTCAAAATGGATTAAAGATCTAAACATTAAAACAGAAACACTCAATCTCCTGGAAGAGAAAGTAGGAGGAACTCTTGAAGACATAGGGGTAGGTAAAGAGTTCATGAACAAACATGTATTCACATGAGAAACACTTGAAAGAATCAACAACTGGGATCAACTCTTCTTGAGGAGTTTCTGCATGTCAAAACAAATTATCAACAAAGTGAAAAGACAACCCACAAATTTTGAAATAATCCTAACTAATAATCACTCAGGCAAAGGCCTGCTCTAGAATATATAAAGAACTAAGTTATATTACAGCCCACAAATTATTTAAAGATCCAATTCAGAAATGGGCATCTGAGATGAATACACACTTCTCAGGACACGAAATTAAGGAAGCAAATAAATATATGGAAAAATGCTCCACATTGCTAGCCATTCATGAAATGCAAAGTAAAACAACACTGAGATACCATCTCACTCCAGAAAGAATGGCTATCATAAGGAAATCAACAAAAAACAAAGTTTGGAGGGGATGTAGGGGAAAAGGAACACTTCTCCATTGTTGGTGGGAATGTAGACTGGTGCAGCCATTCTGGAGGTCAGTGTGGAGACTCCTCAAAAAAGTAGGACTGGAAATCCTATAAAGCCTGCTACCCCCTACTAGAAATTTTCCTGGAGGAACTTAAAACATCATATCATAGTGATATATGTGTACCTGTTTATGGCAGCACAATTTGTGATAACCAAATCTTGGAAACAACCAAGATGCCTATCACATGAGGAATGGTTGAAAAAGATGTGGTATTTATATATAATGGAGTATTACTCAGCTATAAAGAATGACAATCTTGAAGCATTCATATTGAAGTGGATGCCACTTGAACATGTACTCTTAAGTGAAATAAACCACACACACACATGTGCAAATACCATATAGTCTCCCTAGTATAAGAAATCAAAAGAAGAAATACAAATAGAAATGCATAACAACTAAAAAGAATTTTTTCAGATAGTTAGGGCAACCTGAATGGCATATGTTGCAGGGTACTAATCAGCTTCTCTTCTGGATGGTTAACAATCTAGGTTCACAGATTAAAAATTGGAGAAATAGAAGGGCCACAAGGTCAGCCAACATTTTGGCTCTAGCCTTTCAATGTCAGTGAAGACTCAGGACACAGGAGAACCTGGACTGTAACATCATGGAACTCAATTGTGCCCCAAATTTTCTGAACAAGGAGATTATGGAGCCCCACGGAGGAAGGTGAGCGATGATCTATAGTGTGCCTAAGGAGAGTCAAATGGAGAGAAAACTTTCTCTCAGGCTCTCACAGAGAGCAAACTGCTCAAGCAATGGCTGTGACTCATCCACAGGGCTGACACAGACAAAAGATCTACAGAGCGAGGTACAGGATTACAAGATAAACCCTAGGAGGACTTGACTGACCTCATCAGATATAAAAGCTGCATTTTTTGTTACATAGGTCTTGCTTTATCTTGGTCTTAACCATCCAGCAGAAAAGTATAAAAATGAGGTATATAACGTGGGGCCATAATAGTAAGTTGAGCTATAAATAGCTATAGTCAACAACTTCTTCAGATAACTCACTATTATTGTGGACTGCCGGACTGTGTTTTATTGTGTTGCCAAGTTCTGACACCTATAATGGTTTAATGACAATGGAGTGCCCACCTTTGACAGGTCTGAACAAAAAAAGGGAATACAATGGAAGAACCATGCTGTTTGTGTAAACAGTACAGTTAGGATAAATATGCCGTGCTTCTGCATAATTCTATAAGAAGCAACATTTGCACTAATAGTGGTTGAACAGGATATGATGCCAGCTTCTAGTGCTATGGACAGCCACTGGGAAGATAACAAGGTAGAAAGTATTAATTATTGAAACTGTACTATAATTTAGCCTTAAAAAATACAATAAGTATACAGCTACTTTCTCTTAATTCATTGATTGGAGACATCTGCTCTAATAGTGTTTGTAAGCAGAATATCATGTATGCACCTTGTACAACAAAAAACCACTACAAAAACAATATACAATATATTAATTATTGAATCTGTCCTGTTAATTTGAATTGAACTGTCTCTTTGCTATTTGTTCTTCAATAAAAAAAAGAGAGAGAAGAAAGATTTGCACTAATAATGTTTGGACAGGACATCCTGTCTGCTTCTTGTACTATGGATAACCACTAGGAAGATAAAAATGTAAAAAGTATTAATTATTGAAACTGTACTATAATTCAGCTTTAAAAGAAGATAGGCATACATCTACATTCTCGTAATTCACTGATTAGAGGCATCTGTTTGCATAGTGTTTATAAACAGAATGTCATGTATGCACCTTGTACAACAAAAAAACCATCTGCACACACAGAACTAAGTGCAAGGTGCTGTGTTCTGAAGACCCTGTTTCCACCCACTATTAAAGGACAGAGGTACATATTGAAGAACTGATTATAATAAAAAGGGATGACTGTTTCTCATTCTCTGTCCCTTTTTAGTAAAGAATTCCCAAGGAGATAAGTGAATACTTGGACACAAGCTTGGATACAAGCTAATGAGAATAAACACGACATTCTTAGCTCACCTTACAGCTACATAGCACCATATGACTTGGCTGTGGGCCATGCGGCATAGTCTGAGGTAATACGCACAACTTCTTGGGAGCGTCCCCTAGAAAGCTCCAGAAGGAAGGGTCTTTCTTTCTGCTGGGATGCACATGCAATGTCTTGAGCTAAGACAACCAACCCCCTTGCACTCTGAGATGAACCTGGGACAGAGGCCCATACATCAGGACAGGAAGGCAGGAGGACCTTGGCCTCAGCCACATGAACATGCCACATCTCTGGAGCACCTTAATGCTTGTACCAGAAAGAAATTCTCACCTTTCCTGGGTTTCAAATATTTTATGTTTTGCTCACTGCCATCTAAACCTAATGCTGTCTTGACATCTTTGGAACAATGATGCCAACGGCTTTCTGCAGTAGAGCAACCTTGTTAGCTCTACCCGAAGAACTCAGAGCATTTCATACAAATGGGAAAAACCACACTGGACAGTCCATTAAACCTGAAAACCTTAATTCGACAACTGAAGGAAACACGTCCTTTTCAGGGTCATCTGACATTAACAGAAATGTCCATGTCTTTGGCCAAAATTCAGGTTTCAGAAAATATTGAAAAAACTGAATTCATGTTACCAACTCTCTTTCCTAATCACAAAGCAGTTAATCTAGGAGTCAACACCATGAAGGTCATCCTCACAGGCTTAGAAATTAAGTGCATGATGATTTGTTAATGTCCATTCTCCAATTAGATTGAAAATTATGTAACAAAAACTAACAGATAAAGCTGAGGGAAGAAAAACAAATTTGCAATGATGTTAATGTGCTTTTAAAAATTAATAAGCTTAATTTCAATTAAAAACAGGTGAAGGATACAAATATACACACAGGCACAGGCCGACCATGATCCATAAATGCAGGAAACAATGCACAACTTCATTAATAATCAGAGAAATGAAAATTAAAATAACAAAATAGATTTTCATACAACACCAACAATTTAGTTCATTAATAATTACTTGCAATTTTCATAGCCATAAAGATTAGAAAATAAGTACTGTCCTGTAATGTCAGTGGAAACTCCTACAGCACAGGGCTGCTGCGATGCAATTAGGAAGCCCAATGTCTCCATATCCAACTTGCCATGGTGATAACCAACATGCATGCAAACATCACAATGTCATGTTTACAGTACTGAAAAGCCAAACTGATTAATGTCCCTCAGTAGGAAAAGTGCTGAATAAATGTTCTAAATATTATAATGCACTCCTGGCTAAATGAATAGTGAGCCACACATCCTGCTAGACTGACTGTCAAGTGAATGACAGGACAGAACGAGACCTGCAGAATGAGGCCCATGTGTGAGGGGAGGGAGAAATGACACAAAGACATGAGTGTACACACACAAATGCATCTTCCACATGCCTTCGAAGGCTGCGAGCCATTCCTATCCCAATGATTTCCTAGGAAGTAAATGGATTAGGGTGTGTTTGAGAGGTAAAGAAAGAAGGTTACCCATTTTTACTCCATTGAGCTTTATGTCATTTCAAGTATTTAAGTTAAACATACATTTTAATATTATGTTTTTCTAAATTACTTGTATAGCTAAAAACAATTTAGTAAATCAGCGGATTCACTCCAAATTGCATAGTTGGCCTGTGGTAGCTCAGGAATTAACTAGGACCCAGCCCCCTCGCCGACTAGAAGGAAGCACTCTTTGCATTCTCCTAAATTGATTTAAACTTTCCTGTATTCCAGAGACTATGATTAATCTTGCAAATGTCTACACAGATTAAAACCAAAGCATCTCAAAGTAGGACACATTTTTCTAAACCAACCATTTTTACAACATTTCACGTGTGCCATTCTTACTAAGCACGTGGCAAAGCAATTGACATGTCATTAACAGCTCAGTAAATGGCAGCTATTATTACTGTCAGTAAGTCTTTCTAGAAGTAGTTGTTGCATGTAACATGCACTTTGTGATAAACACATTTCTTTTCTGAACTAACAAAGTTCCAGCTACAGTCAGAAAATACAGCCATGAGGAGTCACCAAATGTACCTTAGCCTCTCATGGCAAATTACTTTCAACTGTCATTAAAATACTTTCAGTCCTAGAAATGTCATGTCGAGACTCCTACTAAACACGTGTCTAATCTAAATCACCTTCCGCAGCTCTTTTCTACACAATCAAGGAACTTTTCATCTATAAATGTCTGTAAGCGTATAAAGCAATGCGTGTCTGTACTGATTCTGGACACACTTACTAAGGAGCTGAAGACTGCATCATTTCCTTTCTGTATAGTCACTTGGAAAACACTCCCTGGTTTTGATCAAGCATCTAAAACAAATTACACTAGACTCTGATAAAATATGAAAAGTGAGTTCTCTTAGAAATTGCTGGACAAATTTTGACTCACAATTGATAAGAAACTGTGCTACTTTTCATGTAATAAAAACTGTCACCCACTTATACTTAATGCTTTCTCTAGTTAGTGCCTTGCCCTCAAACTATAAACTAGAACTGTCTTCTTTTCTTGTGTTACCATGGAATTCCTAGGAAATGGCTAACTTAACATGTTTTAATTCAGAACTTACAATTCAGGTACAGATTAGGCATTTCTTCCCTATTAAGGTTTTTGTTCCAGTTTTGTGCCAGCCTTATGATGCAATATTAACAATGATATTACTACCGTACTAGTATATATGCTGTACATTTTCTGAATGTTTAAGGGCCACCAAAGACAGGTTTTAAAGTACTGTTTTTATCCTATCTTGTGATCTTGCAGCTGAGTCACTTGATAAATAAGATAAGCCATTTTTCTTATGTATTAAAATCTGATGAAGGATATTTCTCTTTTAATGTAAAACATATTAGCTGACCATAAACTAACCATACAAATTCAAGTAATTATCATATTTAGATTTTTAAATATTTTGTGAAGTCTATTTTGCCCTAGAAATAGTTCAATTTTTGACTATTTAAAAGCATTACTTGTATATCTGTATACCATGTACAGTATAGTACAGTATATTTATATATTTTATCCATATAAAATTCCTCCCAGTGTATTCCACTTAAAATGGGTTTATAATAAATTTTAGGCTAAAAGCCTATATAAGAGACCAAACAGGTTATTACCTAATGAAAAGGGGTCAATTCATCAAGAGGATATAATAATTGTAGTAAATACATAGGCACCTAACATCAGAGCACCTAAATATATATAGAAAATATTCATAAATTTAAAGGAAAATATAAAGGCAATACAATTATAATAAGGGAGTTTGATACCACCAATACAGTACATTCAAATAGAAATCAACAAGAGAGCTTAAACTACACTTTCAGCAAAATAGACCTAAGCAAAGATACACGGGACCTTCCATCCAGAAGCATCAGAGTACATATGACTCACAAAGGCACAAGAGATATTTGCTAGGATGTAATACATTAGGCCTCTAAGCAGGTCTGAAAAAATTAAAAACTACTAAAACAATATCAAGTACCTTTTCTGGCCACAATAGTAAGAAACTAGAAATCAGTAATAGGAAGAATTGCAGAAAATTCAAAGCTAGTGTAAATTAAATAGCATGGTCTGGAATGACTAATGAGTTAAAGAAGAAAATTTTTAAAAGTTTAAAAATATCTTCAGATATCGGACAGCAGGTGCACCACAGACCAGCACTTATGGGATGCAGCAAAAGCAGTTGTAAGAATGAGATCTGTAGCAATAAAAGCCTTGTCCCAGAAGACCATAAGCAGTGTAAC
Source organism: Ctenomys sociabilis (assembly GCA_004027165.1). Classification (NCBI taxonomy): domain Eukaryota; kingdom Metazoa; phylum Chordata; class Mammalia; order Rodentia; family Ctenomyidae; genus Ctenomys; species Ctenomys sociabilis. Next base: position 30,331 of record PVKA01002844.1, read on the forward strand.
ATTATACCTCAAGGAATTAGTACAAGAAAAAGAAACTAAGCCCAAAGTCAGCAAAAGAACAGAAACAGCAAATCATAGCAAAAATAAATTAAATAGGCCTGCCGTGCCGGCCCCGCCCCTGGTGCACACTGAGCTGATTTAGACTGGGCATGCTGGCGTGCGCCTGCAATCCCAGCACTTGGGAGGCTGAAAAACGGGAAAGATCACCATAAGTCTGCTCTGTGTAGTGAGATCCTGTAGGCCCTGTACTAAGTACATTAAATATTTTTTAAAAGACATTAAATAAGTACAAAAAAATAGAAAATATCAAGGAAACTAGTTGTTTCTGAAAAGATAAACTAAGTCAACATATTTTTAACTAGGCTAAGAAAGAAAGGACAAAGAAAGAAAATGAAAGTGAAAAATCTTACAACTGATGCTACCAAAAGAGCCAAGGGTCTGAGGAGATTGCCTTTAACAATTACATGGCAACAAATATGATAATCTACAAGCAATGGCCAAATTCCTAGATACATATAACTACCAAGACAACTATAAAGAAATTGAAAATCTTCACAGACCAATTGTATTAGTCCAAAATGTCCAACACTTACAATTTAAAAGAGCTTATTTTGAGTCATGTTTCAGAGAGTTTAGTCCACAGCCAAACGGCTCCAGGCAGAAACAGCAGGGTGGGAGGATCCAGCAGAGGACCGTGGTATGCAGGGGACCACAGGTTGCCAAGGGGAAGAACACTGAGGCCAAGAACACACCTCCAGGACACACTCTCAGGCCTGCTTCTCACCAGGCCTGCCTCCAAACATATGCGACTTTGGGGAACGTGTGAGATCTAAACCTTACCATCAAAAATAAGTAAAAATTCCAATCACTAACAGATACCCTTCCTCTGAAGAAAAGCTCCAGGTCTAATGGCTTCGCCCCTGAATCTGTCACACATTTGAAAAATCTCTTCTGAAGTTTTGAAGAGGAAATACTTCCAAACTCATTCCCAATATCAGCTACAAAGCAAAGCAAGACCAAAACACCACAAGGAAGGAAAATTACACACCAATATCCCCAATGAATTTAGATATAAAACCACCCAAGAAAATGCTAGTAACCAAGTTCAGTAGCACATTAAGCAGTTAATTTGATAAAATCAAGGGGGATGTATTCCAGTGCGGGGGCTATCTCAACATATGCAGATTTATAAACAGGGTACATCAGACTCATAGAAGGAAAAGCAAAAGATGTATACATTCTCCCAACAGACACAGAAAAAACATTTGAAAAAGTCAACATTGTTTCATTATAAAAATGCAACTAGGTGAAAAAGGAAACGTAACACAGTCCAGCAAAGGTGATAAACCCACAGCATACATCATACTTAACAACAGAACACTGCGTTTTCTTCTACAAATGAGAGCACAATTTGCCTATGATCCCAGCTTTTGCACAACATAGTCCTGGAAGTCCTTTCTAGAGCAGACATGCAGGAAAAAGGAATACAAACTTCCACAACAGGAAGCAAGAGGTGGAACTGCACATGTTTACAGACAGCATGAAGATATTTATAGGGTCTGCCAAAGTAACACCATGAAAATAAAAACATAAATATTTTAATGCTAAATTTACTGAGACGCCATGAAGTTAATACAAGTTACCTTTGGCCTCTACAATTATAAGAGGGGCTCAAAGTGGTAGCCTCCAGATATTTATTCATACAGTGAAACTGCTGAAGTGTGCATCTTTTTTGGGAGACACCCCCACTTGTACATACATAGATAGATAGATACCCAAAGACTAAATTAAAAAACCATCAGAAGTAATAAATTCAGTGAAGTTTCAGGAAACAAACAAACATGTAAAAAAAATCAGGGCTACTATATTGTAGCAATAAACTATATGAAAAAGATATCAAACATTTCAATCTATAATAACTACAAATATTAAAATACTGAACAATAAATGTGACCATGGAAGTGGAAGATTTCTGCATTGAAAATTATAAAACATTATTAAGGAATTTGAAAAGATACAGTAAATGGAACAATCCTATGTTCATGGATTAGAAAAACTAATATTGTCAAATGTTGATGTATAGAAATGCAAAGAAATCTTCTCACTCAATGTAATTCCTATCAAATGTGCAGTGTCATATTCCACTAAAATAGAAAATATTCTTACCAAAATGCCAACTTATCATAGCAAACTGGAAAAAAGAATACAGATGGAAACATATTACCAGGGGTCAAAATATACTACAAAGCCACAGTAATCAAAAAAGTATTATATTGATTTTTTAAACAGGTATATAGATGAATGGACAAAACTGAGAGCCCAAAATAAACCCATGCATTTATCGTAAATAGATTTTTGGATAAAGTTATCCTTTCAAAAGGGAAAGGATGGTTGATTCAATAAACAGTGCGGCAAAACTGTATCCACATGCACAATGATTACAAACATGAGGGCAAAGTAAATTAAAGACTTCAGCATTAGGCCTGACACCATAAAACTACTGTATTAATCCTGTCATGTTTCCTAGCTTTTCTCCTAGCCCTTTCTTAGTTATTTAATTCTTAAGTTCTCACTTACCTTTCTATTTTTATTTCTTTTGAGTTCTTACACTAGGGAGACTATACGATATTTACACATGTGGGTCTGGTTTATTTCACTTATGAGTATATCTTCAAGTAGCATTCACTTATATATGAAGGCTTTAGTTTATCATTCTTTATAGCTGAGTAATACTCCATTGATCCTGAAATTTTTCAGCAGGTTTTTGAAACTAGGGTAGAAATTGGTAGGATTCTCACCTTGACTAACTCAATATGCTGATACCTGTGAACTGAACAACTGCACTGAAGATAGCAATGTGTAATAGTAGGGCCATGCTTTGAATCCCTGCTATTCTGGGCTTTTAAATATGTGCGCTTCTAATGTCATATCAATTACTGCTATGCTGTCTCTCAAGTAAATGTTTGTTTTTTTTTTAAAAAAAAAAAGGATAGTAAATGAAAACAAGAGGCAAGAAAAAAATAAAACCACTGTATTACAAGAATAGATGGGGGCTGGCGAGACAGCTTGGCAGACTAAAGCACCTGCTTAGGCAACACCACACGCCGCATGCCGAGTCGACCAGAGTCCAGGCACAGTGGCGCACACCTGCAATCCCAGCACTGGGGAGGCTGACAACTGGAGGATCGCTGTGAGTCTGAGCTGCATAGTGAGACCCTGAAACAACCAAATGCATAAAAAAAAAAAAAAAAAAAAAAAAGAATAGATGGGGCAAAACATCACATACTTACCTAGGCAATAATTTTTTTTGGCTACAACATTAAAAGCACTGACAACAAAAGCAAATATAATTTAAAACGTTTGAACAGCAAATGAATCACCAAAATGATGAAACAGCATACAAAGTGAGGGAAAGCATTTGCAATCCAAACACCGGATAAGGGATTAATATCCAAGATATATAAAGTACTCAATCAACTAAATAGTAAGAAAATCACCTGATTTTAGTAAGGGGTACATGAGCAATTCTTTTTTTTTTTAAACTGAAGAACTGATCTCAGGACCTTGCACTTGCCAGGCAGGTCTTTAGGCCACTGGGCTACATTCCTGGCCCCATGCTGGGAATTCTTGCCCAGCATGAGCAAGAGGCCAATCCTCAGACCATCAAATAATAATAATAATAATTGTGGGGACAATGATGTGAACAAATAAATAAAAATGAACCCAGGACTTAAAAAAATTCCAAAAAGGCCAAACAGGTATGTGAAAACTGCCAACAATACTGATCATCCGGAAAATGTAAATAACTGCCATACAGTGTCACCAGTGAGCATGGCTATCACCAAAAAGACAAAGAACAACAAGCACTGACACAGGTGTAGAGAGAAAGGGCCCTGCACAGTTGGCGTTGGGGATGTAAGCAGGGAGAACAGCACAGAGCCTGCTGGGAAAGTAAAAGGGCGCTGCCAGCACACCTGGCAAGCCTGCAAGCAGGAATATATTCAAAGGAAGTGAAGTGTGCTTTCCAAAGGGTTCTCCACCCCTTTATGCTAACTGCAGCCTTACTCACAATAAGCAAATATGGCTTCAACCTACATCCATCCACAAACAAAGATACTCTGCATGCTGATACTTGTGCTCTGAGCAACTACAAATGTGTAGTAATAGAAAAACCATGCTTGAATCTTGGTCTTCTAAATGTGTACATTTCTAATTTCATATCAATTATTACTATACTCTCTTTAAAATAAATTTTTTAAGAAAGGTTAAAAAAAGAGAGAGAGACAAGAAAGCTGATGAGCAGATTAAAGTGCCTGCAAGCAGGCACAAGGGCCAGTGGTTCAATCCCCATGCCTGCCATACCAGCCCTGCCCCAGGGTGCACTGATACTGCAATTGAGACTGGGCATGGTGGCATGCGCCTGTAATCCCAGCTCTTGGGAGGCTATAAACAGGCAGATTACTATCAGTATGACCTAGTAGTGAGGTCTAGTCTAGTAATCTACACTGAACACAGTGTAGACCCTTCCCTAAAAAAAAAAAAAAAAAAAAAAAAAAAAAAAGACAAGAATAAAACTTTAAGATTTCTTGAAAACAAGCAGTAACAATCATATGTCCAATCTTACATAACTATATCTGTTAATCTGAGCAACAGATTTCACGATAAAAATAGAGAATATATATCAGCCATCATTAATCAGCTATTCTTGTTGTGAAAATCTGTAATTCTTGTATTGTTGTATGTTACCCTTTTTCTGTCTTTGTCTTTGTTCTTGCTTTGGTTTTTACTTTTCAAAATTGAATTAAATTTTCAAAAAAAGAAAAGATAAGTGCTAGGGAGATAGCTCAGTGGCATAAGTACCTGTCTGGCAAACTCAAGGTCCTAAATTCAATCCCTGCCACCAAAAGAAAAAGATGAAGATAAATACATACTATTCAGCCTTATAAATGAGCAAAGTGATAGAATTTCTTCATTCAAGGGCCAGCCAAATAGCTCAGTGGATTAAAGCAGGCACAGGGGTCAGGGTGTTTGATCCCTGGGCCGGGTGTACCTGCCCCACCCCCGGGGCATGCTGAGACAGCAATTGAGACTGGGCATGGTGGTGCACACCTGTAACCCCAGCTCTTGGGGGGCTGTAAACAGTAGAATCACTACCAGTCCAATCTAGTAGGGAGACACTGAACACCCTGTAGACCCTTCCCTAAAATATAAAACAAAACCAAAAAAAAAAAAAAAATTTCTTCATTTAGAACACTGTGGATGAATCAGGAGGACATTAGGTTAAATGAAATAATCCAGGCACAAGAAAAGGCAAGACTGATCTCGGCTGTATACAGACCCTAAACAAAGGTGAGTTCATCCAAGCAGACAGCAGAACAGGAGCTACCTACGTTCGATCTCAGTGAGGAAGAATACATGTAAGAGACACAATGTCCGCGTGTGGCCACAGCACCGTGCAGTCCCGAAACCTGCTCAGGAGCCCATGCTGTGCTCCCACCACGATGGAGGATAAGAGCACCAGGAAGTGCACATGGCCACGGGCCTGCTGTGGCATTCCACAGTGTGCACATTCTTCAAAATATCATGTTGAATATGACAAAATAGACAATCTTCGTGTAAAATAATTTTTAAATAAAGACATATGTACAAATGTACTTAATAACATTAAAATCCAGTGATCTAGCTTAAAAGTCACATAAACAACTGAAGTTTAATCAACGTTACAGACCTGCCACCATCTAACAGAAGTTCTGTACTGCTAAAGTTGGTCCTGCTTGACCTCATTCCACCCAGACACCCTGGAAAATCAAGGAGTTGAAATGGTGTTCCCCAAAGTGACACAACATTCCTTCAACCTGTTACCATGCTTTCAGGGACTTCTTGTTTGTTGATTTGTTTATATATTTAGTATAGGATCTACAGGGTCTCACTACATGGATGGGACTTGTAGTGATCCTCCTGTTTCCAGCCTCCCAAGTACTGGGATTTATAGGTGTATATCACCACACCCAGTCTCAGTGGCCATCTCAGTGTGCCCCGGGGGTGCGGCTGGCATGGCACACTGGGAATCGAGCCCAGTCCCTGTGCCTGTCTAAACAGACGCTTCAGTCCACCGAGCTATCGGGCCAGCTCTGGGACTTCTTGATACATGAATTAGTCAATGAATAAGGAACAGCGCTACAAACCAAATTTTTAACATTTGTGTGTCATTCCTTACAAGTAAGTTAAGTCCCAATTTCTGTACACTGGATTATCCAGGATAATTCTGGTCTCATTGATCTCAAAAGATATGCATATGCTTCCAGACAAATAATATTTGTCTGATACTAATTATAAATACTTTTGAAGTGCCACATGATTTTCAAATAAAATTATATTGCCCATTTAAGAAGAAAATTAGTTATTACTCTTTCTTCTCTTATTTCTTTGTCACTTTCAGGCTGCAGAGGTGTTCCTGGGAAGTAACAACACCACTGAGGGAATCATTTCCCATAATCCACCATGACAGAGCCTGAGGAGATGGTCGGAGCCTGAGGAGATAGAAACTCAACAGTTACTGCTTAATTAACATTCTCTGGTTATTAACTAAGAACTTCAGCTGATTGGAAAAAGTCCTCCCTCAAGCAAGCTGGCTTGCTATTAGTAAAACAATCAGTAGTAATTAAAAACCTCATTTTCAAATATAGTTCATAAGTTTTACATGATGAAAATGGGTTTTCATCTAATTCTCTTTAAAAAATATTGCCTGAAGCAAAATAAAATGCCTTCTTTGAAAATTCAAAGTCAAACAAAAGAAACTAAACTACCATCACTGCTTCTCTTGCAAATAACAAAACCTCACTCATAAATGGTTGGCTAGCTGCTCCTATATATATGGATCTAAGTGGGACATTCCTCAGAGAGGTTGGAGTTGTGTTCATAAAAACATAAAATATTTGATCATCAAGATATACATATAAAGATCCAGCAAGATGGCTCAGCAAACTAAGCACCTGCTTAGGCAAGCACGGGGACCAGGATTTGATCCTGGGCACCACATACTGTGCCAGCCGCATGCCCAGGTGTGCTGAGCTGGCCACCAATACCAGACATGGTGGTGCCCACCTGTAATCCCAGCTCTAGGGCAGCTGAAACAGGAGGATCACTACGAGTCCGAGCTGCATAGTGAGGCCTGTACCAAATACATAAAAAAGGCACACATACATTTTGACAGGTCCTAAAATATCCTAAAATATCTTCTGCTTGAACTTATTGCACCCAGATATACAGTTGGCAATCAAACTTTGAATACACTCCTTACATAAGTTTGAGTGAATCCAGCATTCTTAAGCTTACATGCTTTATGTCTTTAAACTATTTAAGAAGAAGCTATTCCTGAACAGAGCGAAGAGTAGTTCCCCAAACTGCAAAGTGGGATTAAAAAAAACACACCACATTTTAATTAAATCAAAATCTAATCAAGTAGGAAAAACACGTTCATTCAAACAAATAAGGTAATAATAAATCTTTCTTAAATAAATGGAATCTGGGTCAAATTCATTTTCAACTAATATGAGGAAAGTACGGAAATACCTTTGTGCCGCCTGACATCACCCCTAAAGTTCCAAAAACTGAACTATAGCGCCTGGGTGACGCTAGAGGGCAGAGTTATCCAGGGAAGCTACTAACGCACATACCTGGGGCGGGGCTATGGGCTCTCAAGCCCCGCTGCGCAAGCCACACAAACTATTTGGCTTATTTTGAAAGGTTTAAAGTTTTCAATAGATTATTTAACCTAACTAACTACAAAAGCAATCCGCAGACACAGGACACCTGGGCGAAGGCTCCGCGGAGAGCCGCGTGCCTGCCAACGCTCTCCTACTTCCAGCTTTTGTCCACAAATAGCATCTCACTCTCCTAGAAATAAGTCACTCTCTTTCTGCATAAAAGATTCTTCATCACGCATTAATATTTATGGCCCTTAAGAGCTAAAGGTCTCAAGTTATGGATGACATCGCTCACCAAATTTAGGGAAATGATTCTTCTGTTTTCATTGACTAAGGACCAATAAGCTAAAGACAAAATGCCTCCATATCACTGTTTTCTGAAGAAGGAATCTTCATCTTTAAACTCCTTTATATCCACATTTCCTGTCAATGCCAGAAATTCAGAAAAATAGGCTACCCAGCATACCATTGCACTGATAAATGGAGCCCATTTATTTCCAAGTGGATTTTGGAAGCCCATATATCAATTTGTAGTTCTCAGAGCAATATAAAAAGTCATTTTTGCTTTTTAACTCACTGCATGTCTTTCACAGTGGCCAAATCCTGTATGAGCCACTTCAATATCTCCCAATTATATTATGTTGAAAATTACAGCCTCAAACATCCATTCTCCAAATCGCCGGGCCTCAGGATGACATCCAGTATGATGACAAGGCCTCTCTTCAGAACCTCCCATCTCAGAAAACTGTTCTTCAACAGAAAACTTGTTTTTATGTCTGGAGCAAATAGGTCTAACATTATTTTTTTTTACTCATTATCGTTATATTCATAAAAATAATTATAATCATATATAGACATATTTTGTCACATAGGCAAATTTTATTTAAAATCCTAATACCGTGATAGTTCCATGGTACCTTGAATGTGGCAACATAATGAAATATTTTAAATGACACAGGAGGAGTAAAATAAGCCTCTGTATTTCTTCGAATCTAAAATATGCTTTCACTGTTTTTTGTCCCTTAACATCTACCTAATTGTAATGCTCCAAAAACTGGTGTCTTGACTCTTCATTGCAGTACACTGGATATCAAAACAGCTTAAAAGGGCCAGGGAAACAGCTCAGCAGCATAAGTGCCTGCCTGTCAAATGCAAGGTCCCAAGCTTGATCGCCAGTATTGCAAAAAGAGAAACTGAACCTCTAGCAAGGATTTTAATATATTGATATTAGACTGGGTGTGGTGGAGCACGCCTATAATCCCAGCACTTGGGAGGCTAAAAAACAGGAGGATCCTTCCAAGTCCAGTCTGTGCAGTGAGACCCTGTAGACCTGTAGGCTACACATTCTCAATTCACTGATAGAAAACTAAAACCACAAATGACATGTTCTTAAGAAAACCAATGATGGTACATAATCACAAGCATGCTCTATTTCTAAACGGCTGTGCATGAGAAAAATTTTGTCAACCAAATAAAAAATTATGTACTGTACACTTTCCTATTCCAGCTGCCTAAAACTATATTTCTGCATTATGTGTCCCTTTTTGTGAATTTTTCCTTAGCTTTGATCACTAACTCACTAATCTTTTTGAAATTTCTAGTTATAATAATCTTTAAAGTCTATCTGACCTGAGGGCCAAAATTTCACTTTTCTCTTCACTCTTCATTCTCAGTGTCTACAGTAGAGTCTGACACTTACTAGGTCATTAAATAAATACTCACTGAATATTTAAATGGATGCATAAATAAGTGGATAGACAGCAAATCCCAAACTTGAGTTACTCAATTTTTTGATTCAATTGTTGATCTGTCTAAAAACACCTCCAGAATAACATCTAACCAAATGTTGGACCATATCATAAAATAAAATTAATCATGATACCCAGTTCATTTCCATTAGAGCCATTAACACAATCTATAATTACTTAGCTTTTTAAATTTGTTTGCTTTCTTATTTTCTGTCCCACACCACCTACAATTTAAGGTCTACCAACAGAGGTCTTGCCTGTTGCTTTAACCAGCTCTGTGACTCAAGGCCTTAGAACAGTGACCACTACCTAGTCATGATTAATTTGTTGAACAAATGAAAATATAAGCAGCAACACAATACTATGTATTTTATTGTCAATTTTTTTTGTATCAGGAATCGAACTCAGCACCATGAATTTTCCAGGCAAGCACTGTGCCACTGAACTATATCCCTGCCCTGTAGTTCACTATAGAAACTAAATGATCAAACACTTTGAGGTTATTCCTGGGCCATGAGTAACATCATTTTCCAGAACAAAAATAAACACATACTAATCTGCCTCTAACCTCTGCTATATCAGTAATCTCCAAACATGTCTTGTGAGCTGACAGCAAGACCGGCCATACAGAAAACGTCAGGAAAAGCTGCAGTTTTCTCCCATAAAGTTTACTTCAGTAAGAATTTAATCACATCCAAAATAAAGTAGCATATCCCCTTTCCAAGGTGCCTTTTCTGTAAGAGATGTTGTCTCTCGTATCAGCAGTGGCAGGTCAGAGGAGGAGACACCAAATTATTTGAAAATGGTTCAGTGTCTTAACACTGCTTCACTCCATAGACTCAGAACCAGGCAGCCAAGAGCGCCCCAGCAGATTTTTAGAAAAGTTAGTTGTACTCTTGTTAGTCTAAGCCTCCAGGGTTGGTTGATGTGTTTGGGTTTTTGGAATTGTTTGTTTACTTCTTTCAGCCACTCAAATTACTGAGAAGATTTGTCCAAATCAGAAAGCAGCTTTAATGCAAGGTGTGACGAGGGGTCCTGGTGTCCACCATGAGAGACAGCAGAAGACTGACTGTATGGGAGGAGACCAAAAGGTGCTCTCTTCTTAAATTCCTTTGGCTCCTGGGTTGGGGTGCTCAATCCCATGGCTGCTGCCCACCTACTCACTACTGTGGCCACCTCTCTCTGCAAAGCACTGGCAGTCCCACTGGAAGCTCCTGTCTCCTCATCCCATGCAAAGATGAGAGCAAGACAAACCAGAAACAGGAAGAAAAACAAGGAACAAGGGTAAGAAAAAGCATTTACCGGATATCCAGTCTAAGCCTGGCAAACCCTGAGCTCTTCTCTACTCTAAGAGTTTTATTGCCTTTATTTTTCCTAATGTACAGAATCTGCTTACATAATTATAAGGCATCTTCTAGCATGATGAGGTGAAGTTAACACCAGCAGAAGAGGTGAGCGAGCAAGCGCAAGGGGCAAGTATTTCCTGGAGCCTCTGGAATATTCTTTCCTAAGCATATAAATAAAATCCCCCGATACTCACAAGGAATGTTATCCTCCCTAAAACCTTCTTTAACAAGCTGAACAAACCAAGGCAGGCCTGTGTAAATTATTTGAAATAGCTCCTTGCTCATTTGAACTGTTTTGTAGCTCAGTGTCACGGTACAAACTGAGTAGCAAGACGACATCTGAGGCAAATGCAGGACCACACATAGCAGGGAAGCCCGCGGGGCCTAGAAGAGCAGACGTGCGAGGGGCAGCAGGCCATGGGTGCCCAGGCTGAGCTCGCGGCCATGCACACACCATTCGTTAGCACACCAAAGAGAGACACGGAACCGAGAAGCACGTTCAGGCCATGAAACTTTATTACTCCAAGAAGAAGCCATTGCCCAGATATCCAGAGTCAAAATGGACTAACCGGAAGGACAAAAATTGGAAAGCGGGCAGGATGTTCAAAGGAAGTTTTCACTGCATGTCGCACCTAAGGGGCTGAATATGGATGTGTCTTCAGTGCATGCCCTTGCTGTCTTCACCTATATGGAAATCTCCTAGGTTTGGGGGGCTTTGGTTTTGGGTTTTTTTTTTTCCATGTCCTTTCATGCAACTGTCCCCAGCCCACCTCTACTCCTGTCAGACTCCATTTGGCTCCATCGCATGGAACAGCTGTTGAATGCTGAGTTATGCTAACACAAAGGACACGGTCAAATACCTAAGGATACAGAAAATTCCAGCCACGACACAGCTTTCTTGGCAGATGCCTTGGAGAGGGCCATCTATTTACTGGTAATCGCGGGTGAGCATCCACTCATCAGCCGGTTCCCTGCTGCTCTAGAGGGCTTGGATGTGCCCTCCAAGTCACTCTATTCTTCTCTTAGAAGGTCCGAAAATAGAAGGAGGCCGTTTCCTTTGTTCTGATCTCCTCAGTGAGGCACCAGTCACACTGAAGCTCAGCCACCTGCCGCGGTGGCTGAAGTGGGCGAGCAGGAGGCAGCCCCTTCCTTGCCAGACCTCCCTGGAGCAGTGCTGGATTCACCACCAGAAGATTACTCTTGAAGTCACATTACAACCACAAAAACCACTCATCACAAGGACATCCCCTTGTTTTCAGCCAGAGGGCAGACTGCACACCCAAACCCTGCATCCAGCCAACATTCTTAGCCATGCATCTATACCCAAGGTATAGAAACTTCCAACAAATTATTCAAACTCCCTGAACAAATGCTACATGAAACCCTTCAACCAGTGACAACTCAAGAAAACAAATGTGTCACAGAGGGATAAATCTGCATTCACTGGTCCCTTTCCATGACATTTTATGTTTTGAAAAGAGCAGATATGCCTCACTGGGAAATTAAAACAAAAAACAAAAAACAAAAAACAGTCTTGGTTTTTAAAAATAAATCCCTTTTGTTGGTGCTCAGGCACCAACAAAATCCAATTTACAGACTTTTTCCTACAGTATAAAAAACTGAATAGATGTGCCCAGGCAGATCTTGAATTATATTAATAGAAGATCAACTTAAATACAAGTTGAAAATTAGTAGCCAGGAGATGATAAATACACAAGTATGAATATTGCCTACTTTCAGATGTATGCTTGCCGCACTCGCTGCAGAAGTGATACGACCTCTGTGAGTCCAGTCACTGCACTAGGGCACTCACGTATGCGCTTATTCTCTCATTCTCTTTCATTTATGCATGCATGATATCCACAGAGTGCCCAGATTACGACCAAGGGGATGAACTTCAAGCAACACTGAGCTATCAGGTGATTTGTTCTAGAACTTGTCCCACTCGTGGTGCACTTAACCATCTGCACTGTGAGCCTACAAACCCATAGCAAGCTAAGACAATGCCCCTTCAGACTTTCATGAGGTGCTGCTCCCAGCCCACCTGCTGGGCTGCCACCCCAAGCTGCTGTGACTGTGGCATTTCTGCTCAGGAAGAGTTTCTCTCACCAGCAAGCAGCAAGAGTAAGAAGCAAAGAGGGAAAGAAAGAGATGTGTCCATGGGGAAATAGTATACTTTAAAAAGAGCTAGAAAGGCCAATGTGTGGGAAGAAGAATGTTCTGGAATATCACTCTTAGCATCCAACCATCCCCAAGCCATGTTCTAGAAAGGTGAAAAATGCCACAGCACAGAGCCCTGCCCTCCCTGATTCCCTCCGGTCTGAGAGCCATCTGGCTTTGGGAAACACTGTAAAGATCTCTGTATGTACTAACCTACACAGTAAACAAGATGGCTCAGGCACCAACAAAATCCAATTTACAGATTTCATTCAGTAGAGAATTGTTAATCTCCAGTGAATAAAACACAGATTCATAAGCTCTGTGAATAAATAAGCAAATGAAACAAACACTATTTCCAAGGCAAAGAAATGGTGCCATGATGTAGTCCTTGTTGGCCATCTTTACTCACTAGTAAGGTATGCCACCATGTACCCTGAAGTTAGATCTGAGCATTGTGTTTCAGGCATTCAGGCTCAGTCATGGAAAGTCTCCCCCCAGCCTGTGGTTTGCCATTGCACCTAGAGAGAACATAGTGAGGACAACAGAGGAACAGTCCAAGTGGGAGCTTGCCACAGCACAAGGTCACGTGCCATATAACACAAAGGACTGGAGTGATCTTAAATGACTGTGCAGTGCTGCTGTCATTCTCATGCCCATGTTCTCTCAGTGACACACTCAGAATCTCAGTCAACCGCAGTGATGCTGCATTGCCTCCTGAAGGCGCAACAGTTCTGTCACACTCACAATCAGCTCCCAAGGTGTGAATATTTCTTTCACATCCCATTTAGGAAAGCAGGAACTACAGGGTCCTCAAAAGGTTAATCAAAGCTCTATGAATGTCTTACGAACAGGATCAGACTCTGTGCCTATGAAAGATAATGGCTATAGATTGTGTCTGAACGCCTCACCCCAAAGCCTCATGCGGTCAGGAGGGGCAAGCTTTCTGAGGCGGCTGGCTGGATCTAGACTTGGTTCTTGGTTCACTGTCTTGGGCTGGGATTGGTAGTGGAGTGCTACGTCCTCCCTAGGGTGGGTGGCCACATGAGGTATAGTGAAAGAGGCTTGCTTTCAGGGTTTTGCTCTTGTTGCTCTTGGTATCTTCTGCCTCCCAGCTGCCATGACCTGTCACTCACCTGCCAGGCCATCCTGCCTTGGCCCCAGCTGATTAGGGACTGAACCTCTACAAACTTTTATTTATTTTTTTTTTTACAAACTTAATTAAATAAACCTTCCCTTCCTTAATTTTGGGCATCAGGTAATATTTCTCTCAGCAAAGAGAGAAAAGTAACTAAGACAATAACCAAAAAACACTTAGCCAGTTCCAAATTCCTCTCCGTTTGTATAAGGGCTGGCCAAATAGCTCAGCAGATTAAAGTGTCTGCTTAGGAAGATGCAGGGGTTGGAGGTTTGATCACCGGCTTCCCATGCCAGCCCACCCTGGGGCACACTGAGACAGAAATTGAGACTGGGCGTGGTGGCACGCACCTGTAATCCCAGCACTTGGGGAGATGAAAACAGGAGAATCACTAAGAGTCTGAACTGTGTAGTAAGACCCTGTAGACCCTAAACCAAATACAAAAAAAAAAAAAAAAAAAAAGAATATGGATAAAAATGAAAAAGAGTCTCATGTTATTCTCCTTTCTAAGAGATTTTCCAATCATCTTACTGCTCTGAGAAGACCTGTTGACCATTTGTTAATGTTTAAAGACAAAATAAAAATGTTACAGGCTAAGGGCCAGCCGAATACCTCA
>PVKA01002844.1:45141-118389 GCA_004027165.1 Ctenomys sociabilis
AAAAAAAAAAAAAAAAAAAAAAAAAGTTACAGGCTAATAAAAATAGCTAGAGGCCTACCTAATACCAGCAAAGGTGCACGGTCCATGCTAAAGTCTCCATCCCTTCCCAGACAATTCAGGTATCACTAATTCATTCCCCTGGTGCTCAAGTAGCAGAGGAGGAGGAAGGGAAGTCTAGAGACACCATGATTCACTCCAAGACATTCAGTCATAAGCTCGTCATGATTCTCTGCAGCTCTCCCACCTCCTGCCTCCTGGCCAGTGCCACCAGTGCATCTAACAGAGGACACGCCCACAGATAGTGGGATGATGGCTGCCTGACCTGAGCATCAGTGTCCTGAGTGTGGAGCCCCTACCAACTTCAATTATGGAAGAGTCCGATAAGATATGAGCAAGACCCAGAGTAAAGGGCTTCAGGATGGTAAGCATGTTAACATGCACTAGTGTCATTAAAGGTCATTATACCTGCTCTAAAGAAAAGGCTTGATTACTTATTTATAGTTGAGTCGGAAACTGAGATGGGTTTCCCTAAAAGCAAAGGTTAAAAATCTAAGAATAAAGAATGATGTTAGATTCAATAGTAAAGATATGCAAACAATTGGTCTATCAATGGATGAAAAAATATAGTATAAAACCATAGAGAAAGATGACTCAACTTTAAGAAAAACAGAAAATAAAATCAAGAAGAGAAAATTCTGGCATTGGTGTCAATTAGAATGAAGCTTGAGGACAGTATGCTAAGCTGACTATGACCCGGGCAGACAGACACAGGCGCATGGTCTCACTCAAGTGGAGTCCATGCAGAGTAGAATCCACTAAGAAGAGGACAGAATGGCGATTCCTGCAGGCTAGATTAGGGTGAGGGGCAGGAAAGAGAATCCGCTGGCCAATCAGAACAAAGCTACAGGTAACCAGAAGGACTAGCTTCTGGCATTCTATTAGCCAGCATGACGACTACAGTTAATAACAGTTTGTATGCTTCAAGATGGTTAAAAGAGATAGTTGCTCTAACCTCTAAGAAATGATAGATTCTTGAGGTAACAAATAAGCTACTTGGCCCATCATTCCATAATGGATGTGTGTGCTGAAGTACCTTGAACCCTAAAATTATATCGTTATTATTTTTGTAAATTAAAATTAAACCTGAGAATGAACAACATGGAAAAGAGGAGTCATTAGCTTCACATTAAGGACCTCTGAGCAGGTGCAAGGCAGCAGGAAGCCCTTCTCTCTCCGCAGACTGAGCTGGGGATCATGGTCAGGACCTGGAACAGCACAGCCCACCCTCTGCACCAGGCACTGATCCAAGCACTTCATGTATACTTATGTATCAAATCCACAAAGCAATGGGCAGTACCATTATCCTGTCCCTTTTAAAGACATGTGAGCGAGGCACAGAGCTTAAGTAGTTTATCCACATATGGAGTAGCTTACTGCTCTTACTTTCCATACGCATCCTTCTTTCTACTTGAGGGCAGTATAGTCTGATTTTTATAACAAAGTTAACATTTCCCATACAATATCCATTTAATACATGTTATTTCCTCAAAGATCCATAAATCATAGAAAAATACTGAAAGCTCTGTATTCATGAACTGAAATACAGCTTAATGAAGCTATTATGTCACCAATTTTTCAAAGTAAATTCAATATTGCATGCTCCTTGCATGCACTAACTTCAGAGCACCCTGTGCTGTGAGGCTCCAAACAGATTCTCCTCCACATTTAAGAAATCATTAATATGTATCTCAGATATGCTAATAAATACAATGGATTGCACAAGTAGGTGGGAAGGTAAATGCATTTTAATTGCCTCAGATGTCTCAATTAACTCTCACTGCTAATGATGTGGCAATTAAGATTTAAATATGTCATACAGGACAGGTCTGCTGCCTTTTTTCCATGTCATACTGATGAACATCACAGACATCGAGTGAGATGGGAAGACTTAGGCCCCAATTCTCAAAACATTCAATCTATTTGGGAAAAACAAGTCAAGCCAAGGTGCAAGACTGTAGGCAGCATGTTTCCCACGCTGATAGCTGCTTCCTGCTCCTTCCCTTAGCACTATCCGCACCAGTCCCCCACCTCCCGTGAGCACCAGCAGACACTACAGGAATAATCACTTTTGAAAGTGCTTCTGGACATGCAGGAAACATTATCACTTGAGTCTATCTTCCATATTTTTAAAAAATTTCCTTTGGTTCTGAGCCCCAGGAGAGAAGTTATGTTGAAGGGTGCTAGTCTATCTCGCCCAGATAAGGGCAAAATAGAGACCAGCACAAGCATGCAGAGCCATTTTAGAAGTTTTCTCCTACAATGAGTGAAAGATGGGTAGCCTCTTTAAAAGAAGGGTCAAAGGTGGCATCTACTTCCCCTTCTTGAGAATCAGAATGGTGCCTGTGGTTTGTTCTCACAAGAAATACCAGCCACGACACCATGCTACTCCCGAGGTTGGGCCCTAAAGGGTTTGCAGCCTCCACCCACATACTGTCCCAAGCACAAGACAAAGGAAGGTGCCAGCTGGATTGAGGCACCGCATGATACCACAGGTGGAAAGAACCTCCCAGAGGACCTCAGCCAGCACACAACAGACCCTCGAGTTCTAAACAGAAGTTGGTGCTTAAACCACTAAGCACTGAGATGGGTTGTTAACATGGCAAAAGATGGTCACTTTCCAAACTCTCTTAGAGATCCAAGCCAAAGCAAATTCTTACCTAACAAGTCAGGACAGAACCAGCGCTTCAAAATAGCAAGAAAGTAATGAGAAGGATGTGCTCTTACACAATGGCTGAGCCCTGGACCCCAGAGCAGATAGACTGTTTTGGTATCCTGCCTTTGCTTTGTGCCACAGACTTCTGCCTAGCAGAAGTGACTGAACCTTGCAGTGCTTCAGTTTCCCTTTGGGTAAAACAGATAATATTTCTCACCTCACTGATTTATTACAAAGATTAAATATCAGCATCCATAGCACTTCGTGCCAGGCACAGAGTGAAAGCTCACTAAATGTCATCTCCTCGTATCATTTATTCTGCATTCTGTTCCACATGCAAGGGGCTACCTGCTTGCTGCTCAGGAATGGCTCTATCCTTAGGACCACACTTAGAGCATGGAAAGGAAAGGTGAGAGCTATAAATATGCTGCTTGAGTCTGCACCATGCAGAAGTCAACCTCGACCATGCTACAGAATAGGAATGTAGTAAATACTAACTTCAGCCAGCCACACTCCAGCACAGGAGAAAGCTAAAGCTCAGAGATGGTGCTTAGGCTGTGGGTCATCCAGAACAGAAGCGGTGCTCAAGGAACCAGTCTTCATTTCAGAACATGTTCCTATGGAGGAGAACCCATTCTTTGAAAACTCTGCAACTGATCTGTGCCCATCAGGAGTGCCAAGTCCTCCCAGTATTGGGTAGCCTTGAACAATCAGCTCATCTCTGCAGCAGTGTCAGCCGTCATCACATTCATATGAAGCTTGTTTCTAGATACTATTTTCACAGTTCACTGAAAAAGTCAAACCAAGCTACAGATCATAGCACTTATACATCATAACAAAATTAAGCCCAAGAGTGTCAGTAATGTCAGGTTAATTTGTGGATTTTGGTTCTTTTGTGGGTGGAGGATGAGGATAATATTACATATAGTTTGAAGAATTGCTTTTGTTTAACTATTGAATTTCTAGTGTGCCAAAAGATAGTAATATCCAATTCTTCTTTTATGGAATTACAATTAGCAAATACTATTTTGGCCAAGTTTTTCTTTTCATCTTAGAGTGTTTATCAAAGGTCTATCTCTATTTATTTCAAAATTAATCATACTCAGTGAATTAATATATATTATATCCAGATTAATACAATTAATATAACATATATCCAGAGTTAGAGCTTTCAAAATACTCTGTTTCAGCTTTTGAGCTGACCTTCTCATTAGACTCTTCACTGGAGCAACAAAACACTCCCTTCTTTTACCTTCACATATATTCTATTCATAAAATTGCAATTGGCACAGTTACATGAACCATATCCTGAGCTTTGTCTATGCTTCCATTTGTTTTTCAAGATAGTTATGAAGGATCCATAAGCTGATACTTGAATAATTCCATCAATTAGAGGTTCTGGGAAAATGTGTCATGTTTGCATCTATCTTTGGCATAATGACATCACTTGTCCACTACAGTAATGTGTCCTCTCTCCAAGTAATTCATAGGCCTAAGGTCAGCTTGAAGAATTTCATATTTTCATTTCATGCTTGCTAATTATGCCTTAAGTGGCAATTATCAAAGATGATAATTAACTGCAAACCATATGAGGATGCATAAATTTAAAACTATGAAATCTAAATTATTAATGTAATAAATAAATTGGCTTCCAGGTTCTTCCTGCAAGCATTATAATTTTATAAGTTCTATTACTCAATATAAACTGAATTTGGTAACAGACAGAAATAGGGAACCCCAGTTTTGATCTATTTTATCCCTTGACTTTTCAGTCCTCTTTTCCTTTTCCTTTCTTACAGCCTTTTTCCCAATGTGTTGAGCCTTTTCTTTTATGTCTGCTTAGTTTCAGCCCCATCTCACTAACAGTTCCTCTGGATTACACATAATTCTACTTTTTGAAAAGATGCCACACTTCCCATTTTACCCTCAGCCTATGCATTTACCACCAGCCTATGCAAAACTCCTGAATCAATTCCCAAGAGAAATTAAGAGGAGTCAAGCTGATTTTTAGGGATATTTGTGGGTTTGTGGCTTAGCGCTGTTGTGTGGCTTTACACAAAAGTTTAACAACATGTACAATTTTAATACTATTATTAAAAGGGACTGTTGGTTCTGCATCCACTATAAGGTTGGATACAGAAAAATATGAAAGTGGCCAAAACTTAACCATGAAAAAAAAATCTCATATGAAAATAAAAAGCTAAGCCAGGTGGATGGCTCACCCTAAGATTCCAATATTCAGGAGACTGAAGCATGAATATCACCATGAGTTTGAGGCCAATCTGGCCTACATAGTGAGCTCAAGACCAGCCTGAACTATACAGTAAAATCCTTTCTCAAAAGGGGAAGAGGGGCTGGTTGAATTGAGAAAAATTAGATCTTAACTAACAGGTTCAACTAAATTTTCTAAATGACTTTATGTTCACCTGTTGTCCATACATAAAGCTCAAAACATTACTAAAACATTGGTAACATTCCTAATTAACAAAAGATTTGAATGTGATATATAGCCTTTTAGCAACTTGCTCTTTTAAACACAAAACTGAGTATAGCTGGATCAGTAAATAAGTTATTAAGGAAAACTTTTGATTCAGACTTGAGTTTCTCAGATAAAACATCATGGCTTTCTCAAAGCACAATCGCTACAAATTCTAAATCTTGGTTTTACTATAATCAGCTTCAAATGATTTGTAATAGCATAAGTAAATATCCTGAGTCATAACTACATCCAAGTGCATGCGTATTAACAAAACAAAGGTGAGCGTTTACCTGGCAAGGTTGTTTCATTTTAATGGCTATGACGTGGTATCTATAGCAGCAGAGCTCACAGGTCCAGGAGCCGCGCTCACTAATCCACTTTAACAGGCATAGCTGATGTGTGTACCGAACAGACCCATCACACCGGCAGGGGTTTAACAGTTCACCCTGGAGGGAAAACACCTCAGTGTGAATATCTGCATTCTCTTTAGAAATGCAGTGCCTGCTTTCTTTTCTTTCAAAGCCATTTACTCAGAAGGATTCAACCATCAAGCTCTATGCCAGAAAATCAATTTAAAATTTTATACCTCTGATGGGAATCAAACTAACATCTTAAAACTATTTCAAAGATATTGCTTAGAGTTATGACATAAATGTTCTCCCAACATACAAAATGTCTGCAAGATATAGCTCCCAATACCCTTGGGGGAAAGCTGGACTATTAAATCTCTGTAATAACTTTTAAGTGGATGGTCAGATGCATTTCCTCTGCAGTTATTCTTAATCATTGCTGAAGAAGTGCATGGCATTCCAGAAAGCAGCTTGCAATAGCATTACGCTTTTATTTTGTCTAAATGTAGCATCATAAATATTGACTTAGGGCACTATATTCCTGAAAGCCTACATATTCTTATGCAATTTCCTCACTTTTAAAAATATGAAGCCCAATGTTTTCTCAGACCACACATTCAGTAAGCGAGATAATATTCTTTCTTCTGCATGATTACTGTCATATTAGTTTACATGCCCCTCTGGCAGTGTTTATACTTTTATAATTCTGCTTCAAACACAGTATAAAGTATGTGATTGGCTAAACAGCTTCATATTCAATATACTTCCCGTTTCTTTTGTAAGAAAGGTAGCACAAGTATCACATCCCTAAGATGTGATCACCATAATTTACAATTAGAAAGTACCTTGCTTTTTTCAAAATTGTGACCTACCTCCAGGTTTTATTCTCAGACTACCCATCTAAGGATGCATTAACCGAAAAAGGATTTCAACTTCTATCCTACCTTTGTTTCTAAGAGTTAGCATTTACGCACCTTAAGAACATTAACTGCAAAACCAGGTAGGAAAGAAAAAGTGCAAATTAGTCCTGTATTCAACACTTGGACACTGTCCCTGGCTTCGTGGTGAGGGAAGGGGAACACACGGGATCTGTGTTTCAGGAGGCGGGACCGCAAATCTCCCGGAGAGGAATAGGAGGCGCGCTGCGCTGTCCGCGGTCCTGAAATCTCCGCCCCTGCTCCCAAGCAGATCCTCGGCGGCCCGCCTGCCGCTCCTTGCCCGGGGTCCCGCGGGCCTCACCTGCTCAGCGCCCTGGAAGCAGATCTTGCAGATAGGCTGATGGTGCTGGTGCTGGTGTCCGGCGCGCCTCTCGCCGCTGCCGCTGCTGCTGCTGCGGCTGCTGCACACGGAGCGCGTCTCGGGCTGGTCGCCCGCGCCCCGCCGCGGCCCCTCCGCGCCCGCTCCAGCCTCGGGCTCCCCGGGGCCGCCCTTGCCAACCGCCGCCCCCGGGACAGCCGCATCCGGGTGGCGCCTGGGACCCTCGCCGGAGTCGTCTGCAGCAGACACCTTCGGGCCGACGGGCAGCAGAGGCGGCGGCGGCGGCTCGTCTGCGCCCTTGCGCCGCGAGGCCACCTCCCCAGGCGGCGGCTCGTCAGGCCCCGCGGCGCGCTCGGCGGGGAGCCCGGGGGTCGCGGGCAGCGGCTGCAGGTAGCGCGGGGCGGCGGGGACCCTGGCCGACTCTGCGGGCGGCGGCGGCGGGGTTGTGGGCGGCGGCTCGTCCCCGCTGTGCGCCCCTCGGCCCCGGCTGCCGCTGTGCCCCTCGTCCAGACTCATGCTGGTGCGGCCGCCGCCCTCCCAGTGGGCCGGGCACTGACTGCGACCCGAGCGCGGAGGGGCGGGCGGAGGGCGGAGGCGGGGCGGGGACCCCGGGCGCCGGGGCGGGGGCGGACGCGAGTGGGGCGCCGGCCGGGGCGGAGGCGGTGGCTGCTCCGGGAGCCGGCGCTCGGCTCTGGTGGAGGCGGCGCCGAATTCGCCGCGAATGAGCGGCGCAGGGCGCGGGGCGGGGGCGCGGAGGACGCGCCGGAATCGGGGATCCCTCAACCGCCCTCACCAACCCCGCCCCGGGCGGCTCACGTCGGTTCCGGGGCGGGTTACCCCTCCACTCGGCGCGGCACTGCGGCTCTCGTGAGCGGGGAGGGGAGGGGTCGCGGGCGCCAGTCCAGCAGCCGTTACTGGGTGGGCAGCGGCCACTGTGCCGCGCGGGGGCGGGAAGTTCCGAGCAGGGAGGCGCGTGGGCACGGAGCGTGCGCCGGGGCCCTCCGGGCAGGGCGCGAAAGGAGCACGCGGGACCCTGATGCGGTTACAGTCCGCTGCCGGCGGTCAGACCCGGGCTCCCAGCAGGGCCGGTCAAGGGCACGCTCCCGGATTCCCGAGAGCCTTCAGGCAGAAGCCTCTGGAACACGTCCTCCCACAGCCGTCACACCCCCTACATCCTCCTGCCTCTCCTCTCGGAGGAGCTCTGGTCATTTCCTGGAATGATTCCTAATCATGGCCTGAGGTCACTATCATCCCTGCAGTAATGGTCCTGCCCCTTACTCCAGAAAGAGGGGCTGCGACCTCGTATCTAAATTTTACTCGCACTGAGCCCAGTGATTCTATAACTCCACCCAAAAAAAAAAAAAAAAAAACGTCTCAGGCATGCCTCTTTGGCCCGGGTCCTTCCTGAAACAAACTCCTTCGCTTGCGGTGGACTGAGTGGAAATCGAGGCACCTGCAGTAGATCCCAGATTTGTGCAGTGCGAAATCATAAGTCACCGGATGCATGCACTGCAATATGTCCTTGCAAATCAATGGTGATTTTCACGGATGCAACACTTCAAATGTCTCTGGCACAACCCACTGGATCTCAGAGCTGTCGTTTTGGCCGCTTTTCGCAACTGAAGACTTAGGATCTGATAGGCAAAGTAACTTGTTCAAGGTCACCAGTCTTGTTAACAAAGAACTTTTGAGCTCCCAGACTCCAGATTTGCAACTCAAGCGCCAATGACTTTTTTTTTTTTTTCCCCCTAATTCGAGCCCCTTCTTCAGCCTCCTGAAATAGCATTCTTGTACACAGGTGAGTCAGTGGCACTAACACTCATTAACAGATGTTTTGAAGTGGTCAAAGTAAACTATCAGCTTAAGTTAAATTTTCAGTTACACAATTTAACTGTGGGAAGTATACTTGATATTTTAAAAATACAATCTTGACAAATTGATCAGAAAGTTGAAAACAAAAATACTAAAAAGCCTTTGTCACAAATGCCCTCAAATAAGTTTCCAGGAATTTCTTTATACACTTGGTTCCTTCAGACTAGTTTATTTTTGGTAGCAGTGACAGTCTGCTAATACATTTTTAAAATAATAATCCCAGTGAGCCCCAGGAGCTCATCACATTGAAAAAATGTAGCTGTCCAATGGGCTTGCACTTTCAGGCCTCACCTGTCAAAAGAACTTGCACACGTTTGCGATTAGCAGTTCTAAGGTCGTCAGGAACAGCAACAACGTCGTCATCAGCGCTGATCTACAGTGGGCCGTCAGTGAGCCCCCCATCTCCACCCTCACCCCGCGTGAGCACACTGAGATGGCGACTGAGACTGGGCATGGTGGTGCGCGCCTATAATCCCAGCACTGGGGAGGCTGAAAACAGGAGGATCACTCCAAGTCCAATCTCTGTAGTGAGACCCGGTACTAAATTTAAAATAAAAAAAAAAAAAATTAAATTCAAGTAAAAATAAAAATGTGTCTACTTCATATTAAGTCCCCTAAGTAATTCAATTTATAATTATTACAGCTTGTAATAAAATATATAATCTAAGGGATGGAATGAAAGCTACAGATCCTTATAAACTATAGAATAATGCAACAAAGCAGAAAAATAAAGTAATAAAAAGTCAAGTGACTGGACCTCTCGGTTATTTATGCAAAATAATTAACACCCTCATGATAAAATTAAGTTTCCTTAATATGCTGGATGCCACATAAAAACATTTCCCAGCTTCACTAATCTGTCCTTTAAAAAGAGAAACTTAACTAGTGACCTTCGGTGTTCACTGGATCAGGAGAAACCTCTTTGTCACTGTGACTACGTCCCTGTTGTAAAAGTGTGGACTAACGGAAAGACAGAGAAGATGAGTCACAGCTGGCTGCTGGCACCCAGGTGGAGGGGATGACAGGCAGGGCAGCGAGCAGGGCAGAGAGGGCGGCAGCATGTCGCAGCGCCGCCAGCCCCTGCAGCTGGGGAGCGCCTGCCAACTGAGAAATGAATGCGGGAAATGATTATTAAATTTGAGCACATGCTAAAAGCTTCATCATGCCTGTCCTAACCTGTATAAAGAAGAAGAAAACCAGAGATAATACGGAAATACTTGAAGAGTCTCTATCTTTGTCCCCCCTCCACATACACAGACCCTTCAGCATATGAGGGAAGTTTCATGCTAACAATCCAGGCCCTTTAGATACTAGGAATGTATTGTGTAGAGTTGAAAAACAGGGGAGAACAGGAAGTATATTCTGCAAAGTCCTTCGGTGATATTAACAGATAGCACAAGGACCTTCTCCTTGACCTTCATAGTGAGCACATCCTACAGGTGACCCTGACAGTCACTTCAGAGATGTTAAGTAGAAACCGATCCAAGGTCAGAGTATTTTCATAATTACCTTAAAACTGGACTAAGAGGGGCCGGGGAGATGGCTCAGTGGCATAAGTGCCTGCCTAGCAAGTGCAGGGGTCTGAGTTCAGTCCCTGTTTCCACCAAAAAAAATGGACACAAAAGTTATGTTTAGGGAGTCGGGGGGATGGCTCAGTGGAATAAGTGCTTCCCTCACAAGTGCAAGGGCCTGAGTTCAATCCCAGGTTCTGAAAAACAACAACAACAACAAAAAAAAACTGGACTAAGTGTCATGGCTTGGTATGCCCTCCAAATAAAGGAACTTATTCATGTGAAGAACTGTTCAAATGATTTTCAATTCTTTTGTCTCTTAGGGATGTTCCAAAATTGTATCTGTTTGGGATACCTAATTTGTCCTTATGGCCACTGCGCAGGATTCTCAGTTGTCCTCTGATATCTGGGAGAACAGAAACTAAGAACTTTAGGTATGTCACAGAACAAGAGAGGATAATTTTCTTAAGGTTTATATAGTTAATTGTTTTTTTAATGTATTTGGTTATTATAGGGTCTCACTACTTAGCTCAGACTTACGGTGGTCCTCCTGTTTTCAGCCTCCCCAACACTGGGATTACAGCTGTAGACACCATGCCTGGACTCTGGCTGGCCCTGCTCTGGGGGCAGGGCTGGAGCGGCATGTGGTGCTGGGCACCCAACCGCCACTGCTGCTCTTCCTAAGCTTGCCTAAGCATTTGCTTCAGTCTGCTGAGCTGTCTCACCAGCCCCAGAGAGGGTGAGGACAGAGAAGCCTCACCTGTTATTGCTGAGGTTCAAGGAAGAGTGCTGCTCTGGTAGGCAGCAGAGCTGAGGCGATGCCCGCACAAGGCCCTGCACGAGTCAGCACACAATTCTGTCTCTTCTCCTACATCCCCTCCACTTAACTCCAGATCCAGGTATTGCATTGCATCCTTCACATCCGCTTCTAATTAACCAGTCCAAAAGCAGACAGTGCTACAAGTCCCCCTCCCAGGGTTCATGATGTCAATAAGCCAGTTGTTCATCCAGTTGTTCAAGCCAAAATCCTTGAAGTCGTCCTTGAGTCTTCTGTTGTATATCATATATTTACTGCATTTAGAAGCTTCTTTCCAGTGTACATCAAAAAGGCACACGGGATTTGCTGTTAGTTTTCATCTCTATCACCACCCAGGTAGTTTACACACAGTACAGAAGGACTCAAGAAGACCTCCTTTCTGTGCCCCTGCTTCCTATCCTGGAACTTGTTTAAAGGGCTGGGGAGATAGCTCAGTAGAGTAAGTGCTTGCCAGGCAAGCCCAAGGGCCTGAATTCAATCCCCAGTTCTGGAGAAAAAAAGCAAAAGCCCTTTTTGGGCTGGCAAGATAGCTCAGCGGTCTAAAGCGCCTGCTTAGGCGAGCTCTCAGGGACCGCAGCTCGATCCTCAGCACCACATGCCATGTCAGCCCCTCCCCCCAGGGCGGGCTGAGCTGACCCCCTACCCCACCCCCGCAAAAAAAGAACCCGTGATATGTAGCGAGACACTGTAATAAAAAAAACCTTTAAAAAAATAAAAAAATAAAGGGAACAGGATCATCAGCTTCAAGTCCCCATCTGATTCCATCAGCCCCCCTGCTCAGTATCCACAGCAGCTTCCTGTTCCCCTTAAGGTGGTGCCAAAGTCTTAGCGTGCCCACAGGTTCTCCTCTTGCCTTCCAGCTCCTGCTCCACAGAGGTTTCCTTCCCTGCCCCCACTCACCCCCTCCCTTCATTCTCAGCCACACTGACCTCCTTGCTACACCCACAGGCCCCCCAATGATTCCAGTTCTCATGCCTCCTGTTTTTCATCCACAGGTGCCCCATCAGAAAGGCTTTCCATTTGAAGGTCCTCCACCTACACTAGGACTCCCCACTAATTCCAGTCTAGTTGTATACTTTTTCATCTCACTACTCACCACTACATACACTGTATAATTAATAAAACAATGTATAATTTTTAAAAAGTATTACGGTAAAAGACATATGGCTATTAATGCCCCTAAGAATACTTCCCCTTGCTGTGGACATGTGGATCCCACCGTTCTTGCCACTGTCTGAAACAGATGCCATGAATCAAGTGGATGAGGACACTCTGCAACATTTCTATTGAATAAAATTCATCCTAGATGTTTGAACAATGAGAAGCAATAAAACACATTATGAATGAGTAAATTTCAAAATGTAGATCTGGACATGGCTGTGCACACCTGCAATCCCAGCACTCAGGAGACTGAAGCAGGAAAATTGTTGTGAGTTAGAGCAGCCTGGATTACAAAGTGAGTTCAAGGCCAGCCTGAACTGCATAGTGAGACCCTATTTCAAAAAGACCTAAATAAATAAGTGTTACAGTAAAAGACATATTGCCAACAATACTCAGTGTACCCTCTCTAGCTTTGAACATGCTGATCCCATCATTCTTGCCTCTCCAGTGTGCCTCTTACTGCCACAAGGTTTGTTTTTAATTTAAATTAAATGCTCACCACATCACTGGCTGCTGTGTGTGCATGTGTGTCCATATGTGTGTGTTTTCCTTGGCATTTTTCTCAGCCAAGACCTTTGATTAGAACTCTAGACCCATTGCACACTTGAGTTGATAGCTCTGGGGCCTAGCAGAGTGCCAGGCCAGAGGAGCACTTACCCGATATTTATTCAACAAGGGCTGGGGAAATAGCTCCATATAATAAGCCCTTGCCTGGAAAGCGCAAGGTTCTGAGTTCAATCCCAGGTACAAAAAAAAAAAAAAAAAAAAGAATGTCAATATTTATTCAACAAACATATGGATTACCCAATCCTTCAGGCACCTAAATATTCATCAGCTTCTGTGTTTAAGGCACCATGCAGCTGGTTAAACTGACATCCCCAGGTGGGAATACAGTCTGTGGAAATATACTCCATGAAACACAATATTTTTCTCTATTCACCTAAATTAACCAAAATTATTCTGTTCTCCTACTAATGTGTAGTTGGCTGCCTAATTAGTCTTTTGCTATCATCTGTAAGTGAGGTCAGCGTCTGAGATCACCTTGATCTTATGTTCACTAAAGAGCCTTTTGAGAAATTTAAAAATAATCTTATAGGGCCCACCATGAAAGAGAATAGCTAGATAATCCCCATATCAGACCACACTTACCTACCACCCGCAATAGGATTTTATACTGCCCTGCTTTCTAGCGCCTTTCAAGTCTCCCCCAAGTAGACTAATATTATTTCCTTTATTCTTTCTACCATTTTGTCCTGCATTTTCCAGTTTTCCATCCCTGTTGGCTTTCCTGCTCAGAAAGACTTCTGCTACTAGGTGCATGGGTCCTTACAACTTGCCTTAACTTCACATTTCACATTTAGGTATCTTCTATGAAAGTTCATTGATACCTAAACTGAACATAAGTACCATCAAAATTCACTGCTATGAAAAGTACAGTTGGCCTCAGTTCATAAATGCTTTTGTTTGCAAAAGTTTGGTTTGAAAAACAAGCTTTTGGGAAAATTGTGTTTTAGCTTGCAAATTCTGCATGAGGTAACAAAGTTAACCATAGTTCTCTCTCTCTCTCTCTCTCTCTCTCTCTCTCTCTCTCTCTCTCTCTCACATACACACACACACACACACACACACACACTGATGTGGCTATCTTTTGCAAAATCATACAAGTTAATTTTTGCATCTGAGATACTGTAATTCTTCCACCTTCCTCAAATATTTTGAGAACTTCATGATGACGAAGTACCATCTTAAGGACATATTTGATTTATAAAAGACCATATTGCATTTTAAAAGTAATCAAATTTTGTTTCTCCTTTATTCTCCTCCACCTTGAAATCTGGAAACCCAAAAGTGCTCGCTACATCAGAGATATGAACACTTGCCTTATGAGATGACTGAACTACGTGCAAGACATCTTATCCACCAGGCCTCAGGTCCAGCCTGAATGGGCCAACAAAGCTTCAGAAGGGTTAAATAAAACCACTCATGATTCAGGTGAAAAGTATTTTCCACCAAATAAAATTAAACGTAGAGCCAGGGAGATAGCTCAGTGGCATAAGTGCCTGCCTAGCAAGCATAAGGCCCTAAGTTTGATCCCTGTTACTCCAATAATAATAATAATAATAATAATAATAATAATAATAATAATAATGTACTTTGATGTTATGCCTTGTGTGCTATGCTTTGCCCTGGGGTTAGGTATGCACTTCTTTGGGGCTTTTCCACTGTGCTAAATTCTAAGCTTCGAGACTTAAGTCTGTGTCTAGTTGACCCTTTGCCAAAAGCAAAATATCAACCTGACATAGCACAAGTGTAGTAAATGCAGATCAAATTAATAAATATTAATGGAAATCTTCATTCAAAAGTAGTTATGAGGGCCAGTGAGATAGTTCAATGGACTAAGCACCTGCGTAGGCAAGTGCAGGCCCGGGGTTCCAACTCTGGCACTGCACGCTGCACTGGCCCTCTAGCCTACTACATTTATGATCCATGTTACCTTCCCTCTGATCGCCTAAACTCCTAAACTTGTCTCCCCAGCCCCACTAAGTCAGCAGCATGAGGCCACTCCAAAAGGTACTAGTTACTGCCCTCACAGCCAGTAGTTCCAAGCTGTGGGCGTTCCAAATGTAGAAAAGCTTGGGTAAATAGGAATAAGTCAATGTGGTATAAATATAATATGGTTCTGAGTCCAATATGCTAGTATGTATATAAATATTAATAGTTTATATGAGTGTGTATGTCTGTAGAGAGAATCTCACAAATGATGGATATCGTTAAAGAGAGTCTGAGCATACAAAAAGTACAACACCCTTTACTCATGCATCCAACAATTAACAAGTGACAGCATTTTGGCAATGCAATTAGAGAGATATGTAATTAGACCTGCCCTCAGAAAGCCAATAGCACAAGTAGGTATATAGGCTCATGGCTCATGACTGTGTGACATGGATTGAGAGTTATAGCAAGAGGAATGAAAGCATCCTGAAAGTATAGACACAAGTGTTGATAAGGAGAAAGACGAGTCATAGTGAAGAAAAATTATCTCAGATGCAAACCAGTTGGGCTGGAGGTTCAAGGTCAGAGAGAAGTGCACTAGGCATTCTCCACCTCAGTGCTAGAAACGTAGAGAGACAGAGAAACTGCTGTGAATAGTAAATTTAGGTGAAGACAGTCAAGAAACGCACTGTGAGAAGATGTGACTTGAGGTTATAAAAATGAAGATTATGATGTATAGGATTACATCTTTTTACAGCTGGGGAGATAGCTCAGTTGTCTAAAGTGTCTGCCTAGGAAAACTTAGGCAAGCACAGGGACCTAGGTTCCATCCCCAACACCACATGCTAAGCCAGCCGTACCCCTAGGGCGGGCTGAGCTGGCCACAAAAAAAAAAAAAAAAGATTTGTAAGATACAAGTATAAATGACCTCCCTATCCACAGAACATTACCAGTGACATACTGGGCAATGTAAGTAGGATGTGAGCACTGGGAAATAACAATGGCTATTCCTCCTACCTTCCCAAAAAGCAGACCCCAAGAAGTTGACAATCTCAGAAGTAAGATTTCATTTAAGAGCAAAGAGCTCTCCATCTGGTTGAGTTACCTACTGGAAGCATTGCTGTTTATAGCCTCTGTAGGCAGTGATGAAGGGTGTGAATTTCCAAGTAAAGTTCATAGCCTGGGTCATGGTCTGTATTTGTTCTTTAACCTGTAAAACACAAATCGATTTCCCTGCAATAGAAATAATTTAAAAGTTTTCTGATAATCCCTGGGCAGCCTCTGCTCCTCTATCCACCTCAGGACCCAGCCAGTCAAACTGCCAGGTGACCCTGTGAACAGGAACCATCCCTCCTCCCTGTCCCCAGCCTTTCTCCACCAGTGGATCACGGGTGACTGGAGGGCAGGTGATGTGCCTGCAGTGCTTAGTACAAATGGCTTGGCACATAATGGCTATTCAAATAAAGCTTATACAGAGAACAAAGTAGAACGAAGTCATTGTAACCCTTTTAAAGAAGATTTATATTAAAAATGAATGAGCTTTCAAGCAATTCCTTCACACTTACCAACGATAACTACACTTGATCGATCACTTACTGGGTCAGGCACTCTTCCAAGCACTTTACATGTGTTAATTTACTTAATGCTCACCACAGTGCTATGAAGCAGGTACTATTATCCTGATTATATGCACAAGGAAAGGGATGCCTAAGAAAGTGGGAAACAATGTGGTCAGCAGCAGAAGGCAGACCCCCTACCCTGGGCGGGCGCCCGTGCAAGCCAGTGTTTCTAACCACTGTTATATGCTTCTTGGACTGTTCCATTCTTATCAGAGAAAAAGAATTCACCTTATTCCTGCAAAGGGTACCTGATGTCATTGATGCAGTTTTATCAGTTTACAAAATACCTTAATGGTCACACAGCATTGCGAGTGCACTTGATGCCACAAAATTGCACCTTTAGAGTACTTAAGAAGGCCAATTTTATGTTCTGTATGTTTTTACCACTATATATTGTTCTCATCCTGAAATTTGTCTCTAATGTTTCATCCAAGTACCCCCTACTTATGAGGAGCATCAAGAATCTATGATTCTATGAGCCTCTGAAATCCCCTAGGATCTGTCTTCCATATGCCCTGAATTCCAGGCACCGAAGTTCCCTTTTAGGTCTTGCATTTTAATTGCAATGGGTCTTAATCTGCCTCATTTTCCACCTAAACACCAATATGATTCCAAGATTCTGGAGTGTGAGTGAAGCTGATTTGCTAATGCAGTAACTTACCAAGGCGATTTCTGCCCAGGCTGGATACTGCAGCTGTGGAACTCCATCCCCACTAAAACAGTAGAAATGGAGAAGTGACTTTCTTATACATAGCTGTGGACCATAGAGAAATGGTCTGTGATGAAGTAAAATTTTATTCAGTTGTGTGTTCATCTTAGCATCTGGAATAGTGAGCATCTAATAGTAGATGTTCAATAAATGCTTCAGAAAGAGTGAATATGAGGCTGCTCCACTCCCTGCCTTGAGGAGTGCTGCTTTCTTCTCACTCCACTCCTTCTGAGTGGAGCTTCAAGAGATTCCAGCTAGGTGACTGACTCACTTCATAAATGTAGGCAATGAGTGGCATCTGCTCATGCCTTGGAAGTTTAGAGTGCCAGAGAACAGCCAAGCACTCTGCTGTTGGATGGAAAGCGTGCTGCTGTCCTGCATCTTCCTACCATTGTGGTTTGTACATCAAAAGGCATCTAAGTACTTGGCCTTGATCAAATATGAGCCACAGAGGAGGGCCTTGTCCCTTGCTCGGCCGACAAAGCAAAGAAACTCCTGTGGTAAGAATTTGCACACGAGCTGCCCAGGGGCCATGGTCTAAGAAGCGCATCATCAGGGGTCATCTAGAACTGAAATTTATCTGTGAAAGTCAAGGGGCAGTGAGAAAAGTAGAGAGCCTCTGAGGAGATCCAAAAAATAGAAAGGAGTCCACTTTCATGGCTGGGGAGTTAGGAAGGAGTTAAGTGGGCAGGCTTGTGTGCCTGACCTCTGGAGACTGAGTGTCCATGGATGGATAACATGACTGCAACACACATCAGGCCCAGCAAAGACAAATACATCCAGCAAGTAAGAGTGTCATCCCCACATCCCTTTCCTCTTCTTTCTCCACTGTGACACAGGCCAGATCCTGGAGACTGAGGCATTGGGGAAGAGGATACAGAAAGACAAGCAACATCAAAAGGATCACTCTCTCCCCTCCTCAAGGTCTTGGGAGGGGCTGAAGCTGGAAATTAGTCATACGTGGGAGAGTAGGACAAGGCCACATTGCCTACAGCAGTCAGCCTATGTCAGTCTCGATAAGAACTTCCTGTCTGTACTATTTCAGCTAATAGCTTCTATGCAACCTTGTGTCTCATGATACTACCTTTGCAAAGGTACAAATAAACATCCCTACTATTGTTGTGCCTAGGGTCCTTTGTTCATCAGGAAAACAGGCCTCCTCATGAACTCAGCTCTTGTCTTCTTGTCTATTTTTTTCTCAATCCTGCCACCATTTTTCCCTGGGGTACAGTGAGACACCAATGAAGCTCTACATTAAGTAAACTTTCCTCTAGAAGGTACCTGTCCAAGAGGAGAGTCCAGTGTAAAAGAGTTCCAATTTATGATTGTTATCATGTTGGATCTTCTAATTATGGAGCTAAGACTATAAATAAAAATGACTATGGGACTCCTAGCAAGAATATGCAGAGATTTGAGGACAGTCTACTTCTTCATTCATAGTAGAAAAAATTTACCACCACCCCAGTGGTCAGGAGAAGTAAAACATTGATGTGTTCATCATAATCCATGTATATAACTCCATGGTAACACTCTTTCATGATAGGCCAGCCACCTTTACTAAAAGTGTTTCCCTGGAAGACAAAGAGTTGATGTGGGTCTTGACATAGAGAAGAGTTTTCTTTTTTCACTCATCACTAGGTTTATACCTGCTATTTCTGGAAGAAAAGACAAATGTATAGAAAAATAGAATTGAAATTTATTTAACAAGTTTTATTAGACATAAAATAAAAACTTAAATAAGCTATGTTATACTTGCTTTGAAGATGAAGGGGATGGTTGTAGAGAAGCAGGGCTGGATAATGGACTCTACTCTAATGGCTATGAATTGGGGACTCAAGGCCTCCTCAGACATCCCTTCCTCTAGGTATGGGTAGGGCATCTCCCAGGGGTCTTTTGGCCTGTACTAGGGAAAAGTCAGAGAGCTCTTTTAATACTTTTCCAGAGTTAAATGGTGGAAGAAGATCTTGCCTCTGCTATTTGCTCCAATTCCCAGGTGCGATGGTGTGGGGCAGCATGCTTGAACCCCATCTGCACAGATGACTTTGTGGCCATTTAGGAGAGAAGACAGTCTCTGAGGATAAGGACACAGGACCTAGGAACAAACGCCAAATACCTGAAGGTGAAGACAGTCATTTGAGTGCAGGGAAGCTTTTAATCAGAATGGTTAAATGTGCAAAGCACCAGTGGTGTGCGTTGGAGCAGAACACTAACAGGGAAATATAATACCTCGGTGCAATGTGGCCTGAGCAGCATCAGAGAGTTTGTATCTGGCTTGTCACAAAAAAAAAGTCTGCTCTGCAAGGTTTGTACAAACATTCCCAAGCTCAGTGGAGCAACCTGAGGCTTAGGAAGACCAAAGGTCCTTTAAAAGAATTTCACAGCCAACTGAGCAACAGAAGATGTCACTGGTCCTTATGAGAAGGGGACCAAACTGAAAGAGCAGGAAGGCAGGGTGCAGTGTTCAGCTTGGCTGGAGTCTACACTTTCATTCACATCTATTCTGAAAAGCAGGGAAAGCGACGACGATGGAATTGAAGTGGGGAGGGGCCTGACTTTGGAGACTGGCAGCACAAAGTCGCAGAGTCATGCTCTCTCCAAATTGCTTCCTGCTATCACTGGCAGGGAGAAAATAACCAGGATGGGGAGGGGCATTGACTGTGCCACTTCTTAGCCTCTTGTCTGCATTGTGAAGGAAAAGAAAATCCTACTGTAAAAGCCTGTTCACTTTGATGTTTAAAAAGAATAGCTCACTTACAAATTGCACTTGGAAATGGTAACTTGACAATGTCAAGCCTAAAACTTATCCTCAGCCTGTAGCTCTCAATCACCCTCATCTGCTGGAGACATTGGCCACAAATGGAGACATTTTAGGCTCTTGCATTTATTACTAACTGTTTATGACATTCAGGCGGGTAGCAGCCAAAAAAAACAACAAGTCTGTTGAGTTTTATATCTAAATGTCCCCCAAGGCCTCACATACTCATACAGGGGGCTTTGGGGAGCTGATTGGACCGGAAGGGGCACTGTTCTCATCAGTGGATTGGACCTCTGATGAGTTTATAGCTGCATAAGATGTTGGAAAGAGCTGGGTCACTGGGTATGGCCTAGAAGGTTCTAACTCCCTCCCTCTTCCCATGATGCTCTCTTCCCATGATCCATCCCATTAGTGTTTCCTTCTCTGCAGAGCAGCTCTCCATGCCAACTGACTGTGAATCCTGTGGTCTAGGGACTGAAGTCTCCACACACTGTGGATTGCATAAGATTTTCTTCCTTTAATTTGTAGATGTCAGGCCTTTTGTCCCTGGAGCAGAAAAGTACCTAAGAGGCTAGTGAACACCCTACTCTAAAAATACACATAACAACAAAGATTTCAGTGGGGACACAAGAAATCTCATCCCAAACTATTATAAAACTCAAGATATGAGTATAGGAGAAATAGTTAATTTTTTAAAAAGATTGCTAAAAGAAAAGTGGTAATCCAAACAAAGAAAGGTAGTCTGAAAGAAAAAAAAAATCTTAGCATTCTTTAATAATTGCAAATTTTGAATTTTAGAGCTTTTTATTATATTTTTTACTTGAAAGTAAAAGAAAGTATTAGAAAAGGACAGTGTCCAAAACTAATTGGGCAGGTTATGCATAATACAAGAGCATATGCCTGAAGTGAAAAGCTAACTAATTTAAAATAGATTAAAAGTAATATATATGCAAGAGGTAAGTCATCATGAATTGGTAAAATTTGCTTTTTAAGTTTCTTGAATGTTCTGTGAACAGACTTCCTAATGATTTAAAAGGATATTTTGATTTTTTTTTCCCTGTGGAAGCCAAAAATTAGAGTTTAAAGCTTATGACTCCTCAGTGATTTAGATTTCAAATGCAAGATACAGAGACATGCTTATATAATTATGCTGAAACCCATATATGAAGCAAAAGCAAGGACTTTGATTGTACTGATGACAATGAAGCCTGCACTTCTAGGAGTGGTAAGAGTGTTAAGAAAAAATTTGGCTAATATAAGAAGAATTAAAATCTAAAGCAGTGCTGAAGACTCCCCAGTAGTTAATGAGATCATTTGATGGAGTCTTTGCTTGCCCTAACTGTAGTCAGACACCTGATCTTCTCCTAGGCTCATCTGTGTATTTTCTTGTAAAATCTAGCTTATGCAAAGCTGCTGATTCAGTTTAGCAAAAACATCCCACCTTCAGTATCCAGTGTGGTACTATGTTACTGTGATTTGAATGTTGGAACCTACATCTCTCGGTTGACAGTCTTCCTCTCTCTCTGTCTCTCTCTCTCTCTGTCTCTCTCTCTCTCTGTCTCTTTGTCTCCCTTGCTCCCTCTCCATTTCTTTCTCCCTCTCCATTTCTTTCTCCCTCTGTCTCTGTCTGTCTGTCTGTCTATCTGTCTCTCTCTCTCTCTCTCTGTCTCTCTGTGTGTCTGTCTCTCTGTCTGCTCTGTATCTCTGTCTGTGTGTCTCTCTCTCCCTCTCTTTCTCTCTGTCCATCTCTGTGTTTGTCTCTGTCTTCTGCCTCTGTCCAAAATCCCATCATGCTACTCCCTATGCATATGGTGGTCTTGAACAGTGTTCTTTACCATGTTTTAATGAGTATCATTGATTAACTTTTTCTTTAGCACTCTTAAACATGTAAAAAGACCTTTAACATGCAATTATTTTTTTTCAGATTTTATCACCATTTTGTCACTTATTGACATTTTCATGATAGACAATTAAACAGAGAAGGGTAATGGAAACTACCAGTTATAACATTCAAAAGAAACAAATGCTTGTATTTGTAGCAAACTCACATTTTGCTAAATACCAGAACCACTCTCCTTCACTCTCATATCAAAAGTAATCTTTTGTAAGAGGAAAAGTCCACAGAATCTGCCTTGGAAAAAATAATACTCTGAGGGCAAAATCAAAGAACGGACTACATTAGGACAGAAACTTAAACTTTATAAATGCTTTCTTTTCTTTCATAACTACTTTTCTCCAAAGGACCAGAATAATTGAAAGTGCCCTCCCCTGCTGCCTCCACCCCCACCTGGAGATAAACTGGGTGGAACTAGCTGAGGAGGGAAAGAGTCCAGCAAAGCCAAGGGACATCTGAGATTAAAGTTGCAGTAGGTTGTAGGAGTGGGTGGGTGCAGGGAGACCAACCAGGGAGGACAAAGGACGTCCTTCAGATAATAAGAAAACTTGGGCAACAAGCTGGACTTTGAAAATGTATATTCTTTTTAAATCCCCCATCCTCTTCCTACTCCTCTAAATCTTCCTCCATTTTCATTGTTGTTGATATTATTAATCTTCTCTCATGTTTATGATATATATCAATTACACTCATTGGCATTACTAAGCTCCTGCCCATGATGTACCCTCTACCCAAGAAGATTGCAAACTGCACGTATGGAATGAATTGTAAACTCATGCTTGTAAACCATGCCTAGTCACTTGCTCCACTCTTTCTGAGTGGTATGACTTCATTAAGCGAATCAATTTAGCTTGATTATTTGAATATCATTATAAAATATACTTGTTAGTAGTGAAATATTGCTTCTTTACATTGTCATATCTGTCTTTTCTCTTCAGACATTTAGGATATTTTATTCTCTTTTCTTGTTTTGCTTGTTTTGTTTTCTAACAGGGGAAGAAAAGGATAAAGGCCATTAAATTGTTTCTATGAATATAAAAGGAGAAATTCTTTTCGTATTTTATTATTTTCTAAAGAAAAAGTAGCAAAGTAGAACTAATGGGCCAAGCAGTAAGAAAGCACTTCTGCTTTCCAAGAAGCTGGAATGTTATGAATGATAGAAACAGGATTTAAATTCAAAACCAAGCTACAATTACTCTTCTTCTTCTTCTTTTTCTTCTTCTTCTTCGTCCTCTTCCTCTTCCTCCTCCTTCTTGCTTTTCTTCTTTTAATGTATTTAGTTGTTTTAGGGTCTCACTACACAGCTCCACCTCCCAGTGTTCCTCCTGTTTTTCAACCTCTCCAGGACTGGGATTACAGGCATGCTCCACTATGTCTGGACTCTGTGGTCAGCTCAGCATGCCCTGGGGGCAGGGCTGGTACAACCTGTGGTGCTAGGGATTAAACTGCTGTCCCTGTGCTTGTCAAAGCAAGTGCTTTAGTCTGCTGGATTATCTCACTGGCCCCAGTTAATCTTCTTGAATGCCAAAATGAACAAATAAAAAAAATGGCTCTCATCTCCAAAAGGATACACAGAGGAGAACGGAAACCCTTTTTTTGACTTGCAAAGGTTCATGAAAATTAACTGACAACACATCAGTAGGACAAAAAGCTGCAATAAAAGTATCAATGTTCACAAAGCCTGAGACTCAAAGAAAAGACAGATAATTGCAACCTAAAAATTTTTTTCATGGAGAAAAGGATGGGGGTGACTATAGGCAAATTTTAGAAGGATAATAAATGATTATTAAGTTGAACATGTATAACTAGGGGATATAATTTAATTTTCTGAATCTGAATAAGCCCAAGAGACAGATATTACCATGTGACAAAGTTCTTGTAGGTGTGCCTACATTCCTCATGATTTTTTTTTCTGTGATAAAAAGGAGATTTCATGGAAGGTATAAGAGATGACTGTGTCCTCTTGGTTGGCCTGGCATTGAGATATGTAAAGAAATTCCAGATAGGAATGGGGGAAATAAGACAGAGATGAAGGGAAACCTTTCAGTTTTCCCGTTTTGATAATGATGGTAGGAGGCTTACCATAACTGTCTATGATGAAGCTGAGATGAGGTCCTACTACGACTTTAGGTGCTGAAAAACTTTCATGTTTAAAATTCTTCACAACATGTTTAAAATAGTTCACAATGTGTCAACAGTCTGCAGTGTTCCTTCCACCTATGTGAACAGGCTTGCGGATCACAAGATATACAAGCTGTGCCCAGCCTGTATTTGCTGCCAGCTTGTTCTCATATTTGTAAAGTTCCACTCCTTCACAAAAGATCCTGGCTCTACCTGAGAAGCGGCATGAGTGTAACTTCCTATACTAGCTCAGGGCTCAGACTTTGGAGTACACAGCCCCTCTGAGCCACCAGCATAATAAAGTTTGGTGTCACTTCTCCGAGAACCACCCAGTTTCTTCACCTCTGTTAAACCTAAAATTTCTGCATGTATTAGGGCAGGGTTTTAATAGAGGAACAGATACAACACAAGATGTACCAGTCAGAGAGTTGGACGAGGAAACGTGCAGATAACGTCTGCATATAGGAATAAAGGATTCAGTCCCAAGGTCTGAAGCTCACTGCAGTGTTCCATGCAAGTCTCCATCAGTCCTCCGATGGGTCCGCAGTGGAAGACTGAATCTGCTACAGAAAGCTGAAGGATTCAAGACAGAGGTTGAAGAGTCTGTGCTGGAAGCCAGGAGATGATGTCCAAGCTGACTGCAAAGACTGAAGTTCCTCCGAGGAAGTGAACTGTCGAATCCTTCCTCAACCCTTTATGCACCCTTTTTATACTGAGTCACTCTGTCCCCACTGCCTAGGTATGAAATTGCCAAGGAGATCCAGCAAAGTTGATACAAAGTATCAACATCCACACTGCAACATGAGGATTTTATCATGAGTGCATGGTGAATCTTATCAAAGGTTTTTCTGCATATATTGAGGCAAACCTGATTTTTGTCCTTGCATCTGTTTCAATAATGTATTACATTTATGGATTTGCACAGTGAACCATCTTTGCATTCCTGGCATGAAACCTACTTATTGGTTGGGTTTTCAAAATCTCACTTTGAGCTAGCAATAACTTGTACCTTTTAAAGAAAATCATCCCTGTCCATGCATGGTGGGAGCATGCACCAACTCCAAGCTGCCTCTGTTTTCTTCCCTTTGGAATAAAGCAGCAGGGACAGGATATCCAATAAACTTGACCCTTGGTTAGAGGATAAAGCCCGGGGAAAGAAGGAAAGCCCAGAAGGACAGCAGACTGAGGGAGAAAATACGAACCTGGCCAGAAGCTTCTAGAATTCAAACATCACCCTCCCAAAGTGACAGGGGAGAGACAGTTACAGAAAGCTGCCACCTTCTGTGTAGCCTAGCCATAGACACCCTGAGAAGTGTAAGCTCAAGCTAGGAAGAATGCAGGGCCTTCCTGCTGTCTGGAGAAACCAGATAGTTGTCAATATTAAGTTCAACAGGATACGTGAAACCCTACCCTGTGGCCGGTATCTGGTAGAAACCACAGAGCTGATTGCTTTTCCCAGTTACCAACTCAAGCAGTGACACACTCAACTTGGACAGTTACCAAAGTCTGGGGTGAACAGAAAGAGGGATTTCTGGCACATGCAGGGTGTGTCACAAAGCCACAGGGCCTAAAACCATGGGGGAGAAAATCGCCACTGGCTAGACTCCAAAAGTGAAAATCTTGGGAAAAAAACCACTCACTCAAGAATACACAGGAGGGCCAGCCTGAACTGCATAGAGAGACCCTGTCTCAAAAAAGACCAAAAAAAAAAAAAAAAAAAAAATACACAGGAGCTGGGGATAGAGCTCAATAGCATAGCACCTGATATCCAGTACCCCCACCCCCAAAGATGATTTTTTATTTAATATTTTAAAAAAGGTGTCATCAGTATTTAGCAGGGGATTCTTCCTTTTTGTTTTCTTTTCCCTTTCCTTTGTGCCTTTGTTTCCTGTATTTTGTTTTCTGTTTTATTTTTCTTCATTTTCTTTTTCATTCTTTCCTGCTCTTACCATGGCAGGCAGTGCAGAGCCAGGCTGGGGATCTGGTGCTGGGTGTGAGCCAGAGAGCAGGCAGGGGCTGGAATCTTGCATCTCAGGGTCCTTGGGTCCTTCCAGCTCCAGCCCAGGGCCCGTTCTAGGGCCTCCCACAGCCTTCTAGCTCAGAACTGATGCTCCACACCAGCACTTGGAAACCAAAACCAAGGGCAGCTTTCCTCTCAGTGATTGGGTGGGGGCAAAATGGTGCCTCCTCAGTGGCTTTTTTCCAGTGCTGCTGGGTCCAAGATTTCTTGGAGAGAAACTAAATGTTTTAGAGCTCATATGTTATACTGTGCTTGGGTTACAGGTTCTCCATTTTGTTAGCATGTCCTATCAGCGTATTACAAACTGCTTCATACATCCGAGAGTCTAGCATGTTATTACTCAACGGCACCCTCCCACACACAGGCTTTCTGATATCTTATGGATTTATTTTGCTATTTCTTACTTTATTTGAATGGGAGTAAGAAGGAAAATGATGGCTCTGTTTTTCCTGATATAAGCTGGACCAAAACTCAGAAATTCCTTATCAGTAAGTTTTCGTACGCTCACAATTAGCCTATGTCATTTACTGACTATATAATCTGGAAAAATGAG
This sequence comes from Ctenomys sociabilis, assembly GCA_004027165.1. Lineage (NCBI taxonomy): Eukaryota > Metazoa > Chordata > Mammalia > Rodentia > Ctenomyidae > Ctenomys > Ctenomys sociabilis. Next base: position 71,466 of record PVKA01002844.1, read on the forward strand.
TGTGTACCAGTTTCCTCATTTATAAACTGTGGAACCCAGTAAACATGCTTTACTACTATGCACAGAACATGCATAACATGCTCCACAACGCTAGCTCGTGTTAGCACTTTGTCATATACAATACAAGAATTCACATATGTGAAAGTTATATTTTACTTGTTATCCTTTATGTTTATGTGTGTATGCATATGAGAATGTATATTTATCTTTATACTTTGCATTAAAAAAAGCTTGCACTGACATAGTGCCCCACACACCTTTGAAGCACTGCATATATATATTAACCCACAATTCAGAAGAAGAAATCACAGTAGTAAGTAGGAATTATTTTGAACCAATAATGAAAACGCAACATAATAAGACATCTGCATTATTTTTGTAGAGGACCACCTGGACAGCTCCCCTTAAAAGAGGAGGAATTTTCTCCATTTTGGTTGTGCCTAACCCTATTTCCATGTAGTGATATGCACAGAGCCAGCTAGGACTTTGCCTTGTTTTTTCAATTAGCTCTAAGCAATGCACATTGGTGAGGCACTGGTGGTAGTCTTTGGAGGTGGCAGGAGTCTTTCTCCTGGAACCCCCACCTGCTGCTCCCTAGCATGAGTCAGGACAACCCAATGCTCCTCACGATGGGCTGGGCTGCAGCCTCCTGATAGAGCCTATGTCTCGAGAGATGACACACCAGAGCAGAAGCACCAACCCCAAACACCAGACACTGTCGTAATTTTGTTGTGCAGATTACTCCCTGCATAGCCTTCTCTCTGCGTACTGCAGAGGTGATTTCAGTCCTCCTTCCCAGACTGGCTCCCAGCACTCACCTGCTTCCCTCACAGTCACTCATCCTCAAGCCTCTTCTTTTCTCATGAATGAATAAAACCCAAGTTGGGCTTGGGTCAAGGCCTTTGCTCTGGATAGCCATCACCATGGCTAGACTTAGGACCCCTTTGCTCCCCATAAAAGAAATGCACTTTAGTGTCTTTATTCTCTCTGTGGGTTGCCCTGGGTATGGTAGACTGGAATTAACTCAATGGGATTACAATCATTTAACCACAGGATTACAACTAGAAACTTCCCAGGTCTCAATGAGAACTGGAAAGGGTTCTGTGTAATGTTTCCTAGTTAGCTATTCTTGTGCCTTAAAAATGTTTTAGTTTCTGTTCACTTATTTCAAATTCACTTTCAATGCCTTGGGTAGAGGGCTTATGAGCTGTATTTCTTTGTCAGCAATTACTCTTCCAAGAAGGAGTTAGAGCAGACAGAGCAGCCATGTGAGCATGTTCAACCAAGAAGGCCACCTTTGTTTTGTGTGGGCTTCCTTCTGCCTGGGACCCACTCCAAGGGGCTACAAAAAATATGCCTCAGGACGGTCATGCCAGTTGTGCATGTGGAGAGAGGGAGGGAGGGCTAGAAGAGGCAACCATGTCCATCTACCAGCTTCTATCCTCTTCCTTTGCTCTGAGAGAGAAGGCTCAATTCCTAGCCTTGGCAGAAATCCAGCTCAATAAGCAGGCTTCTCTGGGGAACTTCAAACAGAATCTTTTTCAATGTATACAGCTTTTCTGGTTGTGCTCACTGAGGCATTGGAAACTATACCATTGAGGTCATAAGCAAATGTGCACATCTATGTTCTGTTTTAATATATGGGGTTTTGTTGATATATATGACATTACAATGTATAAAAATACAGTGTACTGGTTTTTTCCCTGTTTCCTAGCATATCTCTTCTCAATCTCTTGAACTTTCCCAAGTGATGTTAGAAAGATTATTTTATATTGAATCACCAAAAGAATGTTGGGAAAAAGTTGACTGATGGCTTGGAACCAAAGATGGAATCAATCAGGGTTCCATAAGGAAGCCTCCATAATAGCCCAAAAGCTTCCAGATACTAGATTCTGGGAGTGCCTGAGGAGTGGTGTTCCCTCACACTCTGTGCATCTCCTCCATCTGGCTATTCATGTGTATCTTTACAATAAACAGGCATGTGTAGGTAAGCACTTCCATAAATTCTGTGCATTGCCTTAGGAAATTCACTGAGCCCAACAAAGGGCTCTGAGAACCCCAACTTGCAGCCTGTTGATCAAAAGTATAAATGATAAAGTATTACTTACAACTGCATCTATGGTGGGGGATGCCCTCGAGCTGTGGGATACTATCTCCAGGTGAATAAGAATAAAACTAAATTACAGAATGTGTGCCTGATGTCCCCCAACCCCAAAATCTAGTGCACAGAAGTGGTTGCATATGGAAGAAATTCCTACACATGGTTTGGTGATGAAATAATATGCACTGAGAGCACAGAAAAAATACACTTTGGTGTTTCCTTAAATTCTGCACTACATTTTTGCTAAGTAAACAAGAGCTTTAGTTTTCATTACTGCTGTACTTTGGGATTTTACAAGAAGAACAATACAATTCAGGACACATTTTTATAAGATATTTTATATTGAATCACCCAAAGAATCATATACCAAGAATGCAGGAAATCTGTCCACACACTAGAGACTCCAGATTCCAGCTGAGTTCCCGGATCCCACAGTCCTGCCTGAGTCCAGCTGAAGATCTAGAGCCTCATGTAGGCCTGTTTCACATATCTGTGCTGGGAAGGCCCAGTGGTCAGAAGTGGAAGCTAGGAAGTCTGTGTCAGTGGGATGAAGGATCTGGGCCAGCAGGCTGAGGGGTCAGCACTGGGGCTAGCAGGCTTGGAGCAGGAAGCACCGGAGTCAGAAAGCAATGCCCAAGAGTGATCTTGAAGAAATACATCCACATTGTTCCCAGTTGTGGGTTCTAGTTGTTGTTTTAGTTGTTGGTTACGCTGAAGGGCACCTCAAGCCCCAGGCCCAACTGATACTCACAAGACAGAGTCTTCTTATTCAAGAAGCTGAAAATGACTGTTTTAAAGAAGCAAAAATTGTGGAAAAGTGCAGAGGCTCCAAACCGTATTGTTTGGTACTTATAAAACCTGCTACAGGACGTAAACACCATGGTAAAAGTAGAAGCTTTCTGTCAGCACTGGAGAACATTCCTGCCACTCCTACAAGTAAACTCAGCCTAAAGATACCAGAAAAAAAAAGACTTCAAGTTCCATGGAGGTAAATCATAATTCCAAAGGTGGGAGCCCAGCACTGATTTTCAGAACACTACATCAGGCCAGTGAACACCCATCTGCTCCTCTGCAGCACCTGCCTGCATGAACTGGTATCTCTAGAGAGGTATGAGAAACAACTACACTGTGGACCTTGTTGGAAGCCTTGCAGGACAGGTGGACAAGGGTACAATATGCAGCTATTTACAGTATACCCTGTTGTGACATAAGCTATTTGACCATAAGCACAACTTCAAAAATTCAGTTAAAATTTTAAGGAGATTTCAGATGTGATTGCCTAAATTTTTTATACATTGGTGTTGTTTCAACTATTTTGCTTATACATTTTAATGGCATACACTGAAGCAAGAATAATGTGATTTTTCTCATAAGGTTTGACCTTAAGATTCTTAAGCAATTTTATTCACTGAATAAAATTTTGTCTTGGTTTTGGTTTGGTTTGGTTTGGTTTTTTTTCTTTTTAAAACAGGGCCTCACTATGCAGTTCATTCTGAGCTTTAGCTCACTTTGTAGCCCAGGCTGGTCTTGAACTCACAACAATCCTCTTGCCTCAGCCTTCCAAGTTCTGGGATTGTAAGCATGCACCACCATGCCCAGACCAAACAAAAACTTCTAAAAAAAAAAAAAAAAAGCAGAAGCAACATAATCTACAAAGTTATCTTGACAGTAAACTCATTAGTAAAATAGGTTTGAGAAATGAAGGACCAATTTTTACAGTTGGTCTTTGGATATTAAATTTGACTCAGAAACTGAACTCACCACATTCAGAGAACCTGTCTAGGCCAGAGGGCAAAACCTCCACACCTGTGCAGGAGCAGCCCAGCACCCTGTTCAGCTTGTTTACAGTCTCGGCCTTTGGGTACTTGCTCCAAAGTATCTTCACCTGTGCTAGTTTATATATGCATTATCTCAGTTTTACTTGTGTATTCTCTGCTCTCCCTTCCTCTAAACCATTAATTTCATTTTTTTATTCAAATGGGAATTTCCATCAAAGTGGCTGAACTCAGTTCATTAAATGCAGTAAATCTATAGAAGTCTTTAAGATAATGTGCCAAGATTGAAAGGATTGGAGTTTTATGAGTAATAATGGTTGCTTCATGTGACAGTGTATTTAGGAAAAAGTTAAAGGGGTTCTAAATCAATTTCCTCTATAACAGATGAAGAATCAGTTGGATTTTAAAAAGGACACACAACTTCATATCTAATAGGGTGGCCAAGTTCTTTTTTATCTTTTTCTTTCTTTTCTTTTTGCTTAGAGTAGATAAAACGAGATGACATTAAGTTATAATTACCAATATGGAAATTCAGTAGTTTTCAGAAGAAGTTTAAAAATTAGTTTCTACTTTTCTGTTATAGGAAATTCTCTAGTTTTAACATTTTTATTGTATATATTTGAGGTGTACAACATCTCAAAAGCTAAATGGAGCCAACTAGTATTACTAAATAAAGCTAAAAATTAAGAAAATTGATCCAAACAGTTCAGGGTAGCTTGTCGTTGTTGGATAAATTGGACCAAATATGAAGATATCATAACTTGCACCACTAGGCCTACCGTTATTTAAATGGGATGTCAAAATCAAGCAGCTGTTTAAACCCACTCTTTAGATTGTGCTCCAAACTTTTCTATTTGTTTGTAAAACATCAAGGCTTTTCTATGCCAAATAAATTTAGGACTATAAAACAAGCAATCAACCTCACTAGGAATCATGAGACCAGCAAGCACTTATAAATCTTTAAAAAATCAGCAACATATCATGTATTTGATGTGAAGAAGAAAACTCTAGTTAAAGCAAGACAATTTTATTAGCTATATAACCTAAAATGAGGAAATTTTTACTATAACCTTGAAAGACCAAAGACATCACTGAAATATACATGTTTTGAGACAAGGGGCAAAGGTTTTATTTATGGGACTTTTTAAAGTAATATTTTAAACATCTCTATCAGTGTAAATTTAGGAAATAAGACTTTTTTAATGGAAGGCAAGATTTTTATCTTGAGGTTGGAAGCAGCCTTTTAAATCAATCACCTTAAGGGGACAGTGTAAGGCTTTTTCCTCTAGTGTCAGCTGTAAGGGAGAAAAACCCACTCTACTCCCTGGAGGCACCCTTTGTATTCCTCCAGGTGAGCAATCTAGCACCTTTGTCCCCAAGCACCTGTAGCTGCTGCACCCTGAGGCCAGACTTGCAGTTTGAAATAATTTTTTCCTTTTTATCTTACTGAGCAAAGCCAAAGGGTTCAAGCACTATCAATAATACCTTTCTTTTGATATAGGGGAAAGAAGTCCCAACCTGAAAGCTATTTGGGACAAGTTCACGTTCTCTAAAACCCAAGAATGAATTTTAGAAATAGCGGAGGTTAGGAGCAAAATCTATTTATTGAGGGAAAGAAAGCTTTTGTCTGAGAGAAGGGGCCCTGCATGGGTTGCCAAGGACCTGGTGAGGAGGGTCTAAGGTGGGACACATGCAGATTCACTAGGTGAGAGAATATGGGGTTATGCTAGAGATTCTTCTTGGCTTTTTCAAGGTGATTAATACCTATTTAGAATATCAGTCCCTGGGCCAGGGAGATAGCTCAATAGAATAAGCACTTGTCTGGCTAGTGCAAGGTCCTGAGTTCAATCCCCAGTACCACAAAAACAAAAATTAGAATATCAGTTCCTGATGTCTACCCCTAAGGAGGTACGTGGGTGCATTTGTTTACTCTTTTATCCTGAGGTGTGGCCCACAGCAGAAGTGCCTGTCTCTCCCACAGTTGCAAGGTATCTCCTCTTCCATATTGGCTCCCTCCAGGACCCAGCCCTGTCTCACTGCCTATAATATTTCTAATATGTCTATAACTACTCCACTGCCTACAACATTCCTCCCCCAAAAGTAACCCGAACTGCCATTAGGGAATAATGGATGATGATTCCTCTGGTTTCTTCAGGCTGAAGGGGGATGTAATTGTTGACTGGCGGTCAGAGATACTCTGTAGAGGGTAGACCCTTGATACACACCAGGTATTTTCATGTTGGTAGGTGTATGACTTCAAGAATGAAGTAGACAAAGCCAAAGAAATAACTACATACCCACAGGCCAAAGAATAAGATCAATAGGATAATTAATACAATCAGCAAAGATTTTCACCAAGAGATAGTTTGAGGACATTTTAGAATCTGATGTACCATTCATTCACCTATCATTTAATATCTTGAACAGCTATTGATATATTAGCAGGATCAGGAATGTATACACAACATTTAGATTTTATAATCGCATAAGTACCTCCTATGCTGTTGTTAGAATGTGTAATGTCATCTGACTTTTGGAGGATGGCCTATTTCATTAATTTTATTTTTTATTTAGGAGAGAGGCCGACCAGCTGTGGTGTCATTTAAGGCCTGCAGAGTATAGTTAGCAAAGGCCCTGCTATGTGTCCTACAACCTACTTTTTAGGCAAGATCTGGTGGATCCTAGTAAAAGGAATCAAGCGTATTTGTTTTAGGTTTTATCTGCATGATTGCCTGGGGTTACCACCCCCTAGGCAAGAACAAATTTTTCAAAGAAATTGGAGCATGTATTATCAAAGCTTGAGCAGAAAGAGCTGATAGTTAAGAGAATATGTTCAAAGGATCGCAATTGGAGCCCACTGAGTCTTAGATCTCTTTACTGGGAGAGTCTAACATTTTGTTGTAAGTCCCTCTAGCTTTAGCAAAAACTTTATCTAAATTTTTGATGACTTATGAAAACCAGATTAACACCATTTTTTTTTTTTTTTTTTAGGAAAGGTCTACAGGTGATCTGCCCATTTACAGCCTCCCAAGAGCTGGGATTACAGGTATGTGCCCTGCCACCATGCCCAGTGCCAATTGCTGTCTCAGCGCACCCTGGGGGCGTGGCTGGCACCAGCAGGGCAGGCTCAGGGATCAAACCTGTGCTTGCTTGCAGTTGCTTTAATCTGCTGAGCTATAACACCCTAGCTGAACCAGTGGAAAACTCTCTTACATTTTTGTACATGAATAATATGTATTACATCTGTAAAAATTAGGCCAAGTATCATTTTGATTAGTTTGCAACCTGAATATATATGTATAATAAAAGATAAAATCTCCAGGATGAGAGCTGGGCTTCTCGCCATAACTAAAAAGCATGGATAAAGAGAAAGTTACCAGTTAACTTTCTGATCAGTTAAAGAGAAAGTTACCAGATACAGCTTCGGCGAGATATTTTTAATGACTTTTTATTGCGGTAGGATGACTGGAAGGAAGGCTAGGGTTGGAGAAGGACAAGGACAGCTGTGCCAATGGGCTGGTTTCTTTTCTCTCTAGTCAGGATTACCCATGGCTCCTCTGTGGAGATAACAGGTAGAGAGGATAGTCTGACCAGAGGAAGGGAGCGGCCTCTGGGCCTTTGAGTCTTACTGGACCACGCAAGAAGCTGAGTCTGAGCTTCAGAGTGCAGTCGCCTCCAGTGGCTGCCTTGGTAGTCAGGGCCTGCCTGGCTTGGGGGCTCTTAAGGAAGTCAGTCCCTCTTAATGTGACCTGGCCCAGCTGTGACCTGGCTTTTGACAATGGCAGCAGGTGAACCTAGTCCTGATCTCTTTGTCCTTTTGAGGTCTCAACAAAGCCAGCCACCTTTTGAACTCTTCATTTCTCTCCCTGGTTGCTCCCAACAGTCGTGGACACGGTTGTCCACTTGCTCATGCTTATGAGCCGGTGGTTTGCAGGAACGCGGCCCTCTCCACCCACAGTAGCGCCTTCCCGTTCTCTCCCCACTGGCTTCCACCTCTCACATTCCTCTCAGGGCTCTGCAGGCCGCTATCACCAGCCCCCGCTGCTCCCCATTCACTGCTCCCCTATCGCAGTCGCTCCACACAGCCCTCACCTCCTGGGGGAAGCTGCTTCCTCCGCCCATGACGCCACCTTAGTCAGCCGTCTCCCTGGGGCCTCTGCAGCGGCTTTTCCAGCCTCTTCTCTGCATCACCGCTGCCTTGTTCACGCTGAACACTTGTAGACCTTGGGGCTCATCGGATTCTTGTACATCCCACTTGCAACGACATTATTTTGTTCTCTTCTTTTTGCATTTCTTTCTTTTTTACCCCTTCCCCAGTTGGCTGATTGCACTCAATCTTAAAAAAAAAAAAAAAAGAAAAAAAAAACTCAGCCAAGAAGTAGACTTTTGGGGTAGCCTTCCCAGTTACTCCCAAAGAACAGAGGGGACTTTCTCCTTTGTGAATCAGCATAACCTGATTTTCCTGTGTTGCAGGGTTCACCCACAGCCCCCTAAAACCCAAGCCTAAATCTGTCTAGAGCAGGAACTGACTCTTCTGTGCATCTTTGTAGCTCTAGCATACAGTAAGCCCTCACTAAACATGTTCAGTAGAATACACTGTACATTCTATGAGAGCTGAGTGTTCACCTTTTTTGTATCCTTTACTTTTGCAAATGCTGCAAGAATCAGAATTCACACTCAACACACAATGTAAGTGTTGAAATAAATTACCATTAATGCATTGTATGCCCAGAAAAACCCAAGAATTGTTTGTCAATAACAACAAACTATTCATTTTTACACTGATGACCAATAATATGATGCAAGGGTGTTGAAACAGATGGTAGCTGCAATTTTATAATATTTATCACACCCTTTCAAAAAAAAATTGGCAGAGAAGCTTTTGACATCTAATATATGGTATTGCTATCATTAGGATTTTGTGCTGAGTTACCTTCTATCTTCCTGTAGAACAGTTTTTGTAGCTAGAGTTCAGTCTGCTACAACCCAAATAAAATCGACTTCAGATCAACCTGAGCCTCCTAACCACTGTCCTCTGCTCCTTAAGCCTGTGTGTTCTTTATCCTTTGGGTGACACATGCTAAAAAATTCTGTGCTATACGTGCTGGATCCCCTTTATTTATCCTGGAAAAATTCTGATTCTGAACATGTTTCATGAGGCTTCACAAATCTTTTTAGGATTTCCCTATGATCTACTAAACTTGGATGGGTCAGTATTTAATTTACTATAGTTATGACATTAAATGAACTATAGTTATAACTTAATCTTTTGATACTGAATAATCACTCTTGCACCAAGAATGAGGTGTAGTAAACAAAAAGGAGTTTCATAAGCTATAGAAGGTATATTGCTTCAGATCCTGGTTAATTTTGTCCAATTTATGTTTAGTCTTTTATAGTTTCTAGTGGACATAAAAGCCTTTCCTCATCAAAGTGACATTGATTACTGTGTTAAACCTGCAAGTTTCAGTCTCAGCAGAGTTGTACTACACATGGGTTAGGTTTCAAAGTCAGCTTTTGAGGCATAAATTATGCTCACAGTAACCACCCTCAACACTCTTTCTTCAAATCCACACCAGCCACATTTCTTGTTAGCATGGACTGCTGCCTTAGCAATTTGACATTAAATGAAGTTATTTTCATGCACTTAATGACTACTTTACATGAATGGCACATTCCTACAAGGCAAGAATAATTCTCATCCTGAGATGTTCACACAGGGGCTTAAAAGATCTTCAGACACAGGCAAAGATGTGTGAGATTATTGGTGGAATGCAGACAAAATCATGACAGTAGGGCCGGTGAGATAGCTCAGTGGACTAAACACCTGATTTGGTAAGTGCAGGGACCAGGGTTTGATCTCCTGTCCTGCAGGCCTGCTGGCCCTGCCCTTGGGCACACTGAGCCAGTGACTGAGTCTGGACATGGTGCTGCACACCTGTAATCCCAGGGCTGGGGAAGCTGAAAACAGGAGGATCATGACAAGTCCGAGTTGTGTAGTAACACTCTGCACCAAATACATAAAATGAAAAAAAGAGTCATGACAGTGATCCCTGCCCCCACCCATGAAGCCAATTCATAGAAGTGAAATATGCATAGTGTGTGGCTTCACTGAGAGCTTCCTTAGTTGCTCCGAGAAGCTCAGCACAAGCTCAACAATGCCAAGAACAAATCTGCCTGCTCACTTGATTCTAAAGAGATCTTCATCTCTCATTATCATTCAATTTGATTTTTGCTGTGCAGTTCTAAGCTCCCCTCACTGTAGACACATGAAAGCAAGCCAGGGGTTGCGGAGATAGCTCAGCAATCTAAGAGCCTGCCTAGGCAAGCACAGGGACCGCAGTTCAATCCCTGGCCCCACATGCTGATCTGGCCCCACCCCAGGCATGTTGAGCCCACCGAGATTTGACATGTGGCACAGGCCTCTAATCTCAGCACTGGGAAAGCTGAGACTGGAGGATCACTATGAATCTGAGCTGTGTAGTGAGTCCTTATACCAAATACATAAAAGAACAAAAACAAGCCAAATTTGTCTATTTTTTCCATAGTTCAGTGAATGAAAAAGAGATTGCTGATCATATTGCCTATAGTTCTGTTTTTAAGACTGTCCATATAATATTAGATGGCTAATGGCATCGAATATTCTAGACATGTGAAGAAATATGCTAACTCTTTGAGCTTCCACTTACAAATGTAACAGGCATCTAGTTGTGTTCAGCTCTTGTTGAGAGGCCCACTGTAAAAAGAAAACAGATGATAAACTTTCAAGGAATAAAGAGAAATAAAGGGAAAAGAAAAGACAGCAAGAGTAAAAGCAACAAACATGCTATCTCTTCAGTTCTCCGCCCACCAGCACCCATTTTGAGATGATGGTGCTGTGCTTGTTCCATTTTACAAAAGAAGAAACAGACATTTAAAGAGAGTAACTCACCCAGGGTCGCAGAGATGGTAGATGGTACAGGAGGGACTCGTCTGGCCCTAACACTCCCATCTTCCCACAAGCCTTGCTACCAATATTGTCTCTAAATCTTATCTTTTACTTCACTTAATCCTGGTAATATATTTGTGACTACTAAATGATTGACATTAGTAAGATAGATTGCTTTCCAACCCAACTTCTGAAAATGCCTACACATCAAAAAATCGATGTCGAAAGAGCACTGGATTTATCTTTTGCTGTGAAGTCTTTTGCTAAACAAAGTGCACTTGTTGGGTGATGAAGAATGAGGATGGAAAGGATGGTGTGCCTGTGATCTGGATGAAGATAGGATCCCAAACAGTTTCAACTCTGGACAACCAAGCAATTAAACATACTAACTACCAAATACCCAATTTATGGGGCGCTAAGAGCCGACTGCAATTCCTGCTTCTCCATAAGCTGCATCAGTCATTTAAGTATGAGGCGACATGGATGCCGTGGGTGCCCTCAGTGGTAGACAATGGGCCCAACTAAGCCAATCAGATTTGATCTTTCTGTACTGTCACCTTTGAGCCAAGATAAGTCAGAATTACCGCCCATAATAACCACAGCCAGTAAGTGGTAACCCTCTGAAGGAGAGCCCCCTCCATGTCCTTACAGAGGCTCCTGGGGCCACCACAGTCCTCCATATCCGGAGACCCCCATGGGTCTGCTCTTCTACACCATATCTCATGATGTCCTCATACACCACATCTGTCCAAGGAATTCCTCCTTTTCTGGGGGGCTGCACTCAGTTATGACAAAGTGGGGTGCCCATGCAATGGTATAAGAAACAACAGCATGCGTGCCTTCCAACCCTCCGCTCAGCAACTTCACTTACAGCGTGCCTGTCGCTGTGCTGAACCTGTGCAACTGCCCAACACTTAGTGTTTACAGTACATCTGTCTTCTTTATTTTTCCCTAGGGATATTACAGAGGTTTAATAGATTTAATAAAGAAAATAAAGATTTTAAAATAGTCAAATATTCAACACTTGGGGCATTGTAGTTTGGAAAATTCCTATTAATTTAATGAACACTATTGTTTATTAATGACACACTCGTTGACTGATTAAGAAAGTTATCAGAACAAAATATAGACTGGACACGTGCAAACTTGGCTGGCATATGTAAACCTTGAGGAAATAAATATAATAAAATAATATTATGAATATTAAGTGAATACATTCTCTACAGTTTATTCAGAAGTTACAGAGAAAAATCTGAGGACCTTTTAACGCCATTCCCTCTCGTTTACTAGGCAGCAAATTTAAAGCATTTTCTCTGAAAGTTTAAAACATTCATCATTCCACAGATAAAAAAAACTGTCAGTAAAATACATCATTATTTTATATTTCTACAAAAGTTCGTTATACAGAGCAAATCTTATCTTCAATTCTATTAACACCTATTTTTACACTAGAATCGCAGTGCAGCTCTCACCTTGCCTGTTCTCTGTCCTTCCACATAAGAGACACTCTCAGATAAAATATGGTTTGCATTTCACTTTCCAATGCAGTGTAAGGATGCACAGCTACTACATTTAGATCCCTATCTTGGAGTTTATTTGCTATGCTCTGAACAATGGAAGGAACGTCAACTCTGTGTCCCTCGTTGAAAATAGATGTTGGATCAAGACAGTGTGCATAGTTATCACTATGAAAAATATGTTTAAAGTAAGCAAAGCCGATAGCATTTGCAACCTACAGGAAACCAGGTGTCTCTCTTATGCATAAGGTGATTTGGAACATAAAGAAAGGGACAGCCCTGTCCTCCATTCTGCAGTGGAAGGACAAAGGAGGAAAGGGACTGAATAAGCAAATCAGCAGGCTTCACAAGTGAGACATTACTGACTTTTGTCTCCTTTCACCTTCTTTCTTGAGCTATCTCTCATGCTTTCTCCTGGGGAGAGAATTTTATTAAGGGAATGTATTCAAATGATTTGGTCAAACACAATTCCAGAAACAAATTTGCAAGAGGGATTTTGCTGAGAAAGGCTGAAGAGAAGTATGTGTTTCACATGCAGGAGCAGCCTAAGAAAATGTATTGGGAGAAAAGGACTATTGAAACCTGGAAAAAATGAAAAGAATGCACACAGGCAAGAGAGGAATCAAATTTGACTAAGACAAGGGAAAGGGACTTTAAGGCGGTCGGTGCATGATGCAGAATTATATATCTGTATTTACTAACAACTCAGTTACACAGATCTCACAACCCAAGATTTTGTTTCTATACTAGAATGAAAAATGCAAAAGATAGGGGCTATTCTACTTGTCCTGCTGGGTGGCTTCCCCTCCTTCCCTCTGCAGGTGCCAAATGTCTGCCCCCTCAGAGTCTACCCAGATCTTTTATCTTTAAACTTTATCTCTGATTTGGAATGAAAAAGCTTGCCCAGATAAAGCAATTTCAGGCATCAGTGAGCAGGAAAGATTTTGCCCAATTCTGTGGAATCCATCACATACCATCAACTGTACGTATCTACCTACTTTTAATTATCTTGGAGCTTTTGAAGCAGGCAAAAAGTGTAACTTCACAGCGCTGGTAACACACGGGTACTAGCATTGAATAAGTGAAGCATTCAGATTGATACAGAAAATAAACATACTCAAAAACGAATAATGTGATGGCCACTGGCAGAGCAGAGGGCTTTGAGGGGATTTGCATTTTTAAAAACTAAGGAAGATTTTTGTGAGGTTTGGTGATGTTCGGAAACTTTCACCAATACAACATAACAGTAATTTCTTCAGCTCTCTATTTATTCATTCAATAGGTAATCACTAAGCAGCAAGTTATTCTAGGTCAACCATGTTTGTAGCATTTATTTTCTGGAATGAACAAGATTTAAACAGTGTTTGTTTCTACGAGTATTACAATACAGAGGCTGAGAGAAAAAGATAAACAAATAAACAAAAACTGTGTGAACTCTTGCCAAGGTGCTGGATAGAGACCTATTGTGTCAGATTAAGGCTTTTAAGTTTTGTGAAAGTTGAATTTCACAGAAGGAAGTATACATGGTAATAAGAAGAAGCCAAAGGAAGATCTGAGAACAAGGACATCACAAGCACAAGAAATAGATGGCATGGAAGAATCCCCCAGTCTGGAATGTGCTGGGTGAGGAGAGAGGGTAGGAGGAGAACGGGGAACTGGAGGCAGAGGTCAGGTCAGATGTAGTAGTGGAAAGTGGAAGTAAGGGAAAAAAATGAATTTTATCCTCCTTTCTGCATGAAGCTTTTTTTTACAAGCTTTGGGAAAAGACTGATGACATCAAATTTAAACTTTTTAAATGTCATATGGACTTCTGCACATAGGATGACACACACATCAGTGACAAGATGGGTCAGTACATGTCAAGAGTGAAAGCAGAGACAAGTCCAGAAACTGCCACAGTGGCCAAAATGAACCATGACAATAGCATGAATGAGATCAACAGGCACAGAGAGAGCAGGAAGTTACCAGGTTCAGGATGCAGCATAGAACAGAATCAATCATCAAGTCCTCTTGCATGAAGAACCAAGCAGATAGCAGGGCACTGACTGGGATAAAGGTTCGAGGGAAGATCAAGTTTGTTCAGATGATATAAGAAGATACGCATTCTCTCCTGGTAAGTTTGAGGTATTCATTTTAGAATCATGAAAGGCCCAAAAAAGGGCCCTAGCTAGTGAGTTATGCCTTCCTGTTACTTACGAAAGAGGCAAGCCAAAGAAGATCATGTGGATCTCTAGTTTAGTCATAGTATTTGAATCTGTGGAGTGGTTGAAAGTTTGTTGTATCATCTATTGAAAAGGAGATACAAGAGATGGGGGTACTCTCTGATAATGTGTTGTCTGGGTAGAAAATGTTTATGAAATTTAAGTCAAGAAAAGGAAGCATAGAAAAATCAGGTGAAAGATGAAGGAAAACAAAGATAAAAGCAATTGTCTACTTGATATGACAGTCCTTAGTGACACTGGCAGTGTGAGTGCTGGACTGATCTAGGTACTGGTAGAATTAGAGGGAGTTAGATGCTAAAGATGAGCTGTAGAAATAGCACCAAATGACAACCATTTCAGAGGAGAGAGCAGATGCCTGGATACCTGGAGATGGATGTGAGATCAAAGGGTTGTTTAAAAAATATACGCGATGTTGGAACATGTTTGCAGACCAATGGAAATTATTCAGGAAAGAGAAAGGAGGATGCACGAGACTGGTGCGGAGAGCAGCATGTTCAAAGAGCTGAGAGCCCAGGCATAAGAATGGAGAGTGACATCAGATGGCAATATGAGCCTTTAATCCACAGTAATAGTGGAAATTAGAAAATATGAGCATTGAAGGAGGTAAACTGGAAAATGTGATAGCAGTAGAACAGAATTCCCATCTGACTGCTTCTGTAATGGGGAAAGGCCATCTGCTGAGGGATGGGAAAGAACCTGGGAGGAGAGAAAATGGTAACAAACAGGCACTTCAGACAAAGGAAATGCAGGAAAATGCAGTGAGATTATAGGATAATGTTGGTTATTCGTTTAAAATTTGTTAAGTGATCAACTAAAATTACTTAAAGTATAACTAATCAGCATCACTGTTTCATGTTTATTTCAGGTTTTTTTTTCCTCCAGAAATATTTAGCTGCCTGAGTTTAGCATGGATAAAGTATGTAGACTGGATCTACAGTGGGGATTTATGGGTGAGAGGAACATGGAGCAGGCAAGAGCTTCCGACGGAATCACCATATTGAGGCTCTGTAATCAAAGGTAGATAAGTGGGAAAATGACGGCGCAAGCCTGGCCACTGACCATGAACATGTGTTGGAATCATAGATGGAAGAATTGAGGAGGGAGTGGCTCAGGTGGAAGGACTAGAGTAGGTGGGCAAAAGGGAAGAGGCAGGAACTGAGCACTGATGTTTCATGTCAAATTATTCGTGGTGCTTTTACTGAGGGTGACTGTGTCAAGGGTGTAACCATGAGCCTGGATTGCTGGACTGAATGGTGAAAAATTAATGGAGGTGAAAGGCTGAGAAATCAACGTAAAGGAAAGACATTCCAGCTGGATGTTGACGCCATCAAGAAGGAGGTGGGGTTGGAACAGGCACAAGTTAGCACTAGATTCATCAACAGAAAACAATAATAGTGGAAGGCAGCAAGGAGGAGAATGTGCAGGAAGTCCAAGCCCATAACAGACACACAAAGGAGCTGGAGGTTTCAAAGACAGAGTGGAAAAAAATTGCTTGGAAGTGGCAAGAAATGAAAGAATATATAGTACTTGCACTTCCAGGTCCTGGGGGCTTTAGGATAAGAATGAATAAGGGTTTTTCATTCATGGTGTTTGCCAAGAAGCAGCACCACAAAGGCAAAGTGGAGGAGGAGAATAGGCAAGTGAGAGGACAGCTGTCCTACTGAAGCAGACATCAACTCATCCAACACAGATGCTCTCGTCTGAGCAGAGGTCTGGGGCAGCCGTGAAGAAGGCCACCCTGGTCCCTGCTCTCACAGAACTTACATTTTGGTGAGGGAAGAAAATGAGGTTAAAATTGTTTTAAAAGTACGGTGTGATACAGGGCAAAGAAGAGAAGAATTTAAATCAGGTCATTGTGACCTGAAGACATGGCTAGCGAGCAGTAGGCCTGGCCAGGCAGGGCTGGAAATGCCTTCTGATCGGGCATTATGTGCAGTGTGGGCACACAGTCAGAGGACACAGGCCGGCTGGGGGCCTGGGCTCAGGAGCACGACATGCGTTAGGGAGGATGGCAGCTCCAGGGGACGGAGCAGCTACATTAGTTTCTGTCTCCATTACTTTTCTCTAGTCGCTGGGATAGAACACCTGATACCCAACATTAAAGAAGGAAAATTTTGTTTAGCTCACAGTTGGGGGAGGTTTCAGTCCATACTCCACTGGCTCCAAGGCAGAGAGGCACAAGGCAGACAGCAGCAGATCATAGGGGCAAAAAATAGCAAAGAGCAAAGGGAAGAGGAGCCACTGCTGCAGCTAGCCTGCCTCTGTCCCCTCTTTACATTGTGATGCAGACTGTTGACCCCAGGGTGGCTGCAGCACCCACACCCACAATCCTAGCGTTGGATCATGAACTAATCCCAAACTGTAGAAGCCACCCCAGGATTTCATGAGGCTTTGGGGAGACAACTAGACACAAACCATAAGTTTCCTCCACATAGTATAACAAAAGTACCATCAACAAGGTAGACTAGTGATGGTGTAACTCATGAGGCCAGAAGTCTAAAAGCCTGGTGCAGCAAGGCTGGTTTCATCTGGAGGCTTCTCTCTCCTACCCACTGGTGGCTGTGAGCAATCCTTGGCATTTCTTGGCTGATGGACGCATCACCGTCCTCTTCCTCCATCTTCTCATGGCTGTTTTTCCTCTGTGTGTGTCTAGTTCTTCTCATTCCTGCGTCTCTGTCTGTTTATTTATAATGACACCAGTTATGTGACTTGGGTTCCAGCTGAAACCAGTATGCTTCATCCTAGGATTGCACATAGGAAAAAAAAAAACACAATTTCCAAAGGAAATTGTATTTCCAGGTTCTAAGTGGACAAAAGGTTCAGGACAGCACTCTTGAAGCCACTGCAGCAGTCATGGCTGCTCTTTCCTGAGGGGGCAGAACCACTACGTGTGATCTCAAGCAGAGCCAGCCCAGCTCATGAAGCTAACAGCTGCCTGCTATCTGCCAAAGCACAGCGCTGTGACTCAGTGGGGAAGGCTAAACCACTTGGAGATGAGGAGCCCAGGCTTGGCCATGATGGAGTGAGACTGCTACTCGAACAACAGCAAGAGTCAGCATAAAGCAAGGGGGACACACTCAGGTGAGGATTATGTCCCTGCTGGTGAAGGAAGAGACATCAGTAAAGTATTTCCCGAAGATGTATCTAGTGAAGCCCAAGACTATAATGGGACTAGATCTATATTTAGAGCTAGGATTTTAGGGAAGTAATTAAGATTACATGAGGGAGGCCAGGGTGGGGAGATAGATCTGAGGTCTAAGTGCCTGCCTGGTAAACGCAAGGTCCTGGGTTCCATCCCTGGTACCACATGCTGTGCTGGCCCAGGAGCTGCAGGTGTACACACACCTTTAATACCAGATCTGGAGAGGGTGAGACAGGAGGATCTCCAGGAGTCTGAGCTTTGTAGCAAAGTCCTATACCAAATTAATTAATTAATTAAAAACTTAAAAAAAAAAAAAGACTACATGAGACCAAAATGTGGGGTTTTGATTCAATAAAACTACCTTCCTCATTAAAAAGAAAAAAGAGGGGATGAAAAAAGGGAAGATGACACTGGCTTGCCACAAGGGACAGGGAAGAGGCACTTTGAGGAGTCAGTGAGGCAGCACTTGTACGCAGTCTGGGGCAGGGGTCTGTGTCAGCGTGGCCTTCCTACCTCCAGGGCAAGGGAACGCTTGCTTTTCTTTTTCAAGGCATTCAGGCAGTGATTACTCTGCAGCAGGCATGCAGGCTCAGAAGGAGGCCATCGCTTCTGGTATAATCAGTAGGTCAGAGCCCCACAGAACTAACAGACCGAAGGGGAAGAGGGAGGGCTCAGGGTGCCATGGGGACTCGTCAGGACATCTCTGGCAAGCTTCACATCAGAGTTCCTGATGCGACTCCACAGGGCTCATGAAACAAATGCTTATCGTGCACCCACCGCGCACAGGTCACCTGCTGCATCACTAAATTCTAGACACCTAAGAAGATCTAGTGCAGACTGATTGACTCTGAGTTGATGCCAAAAAGAAGTGGTTTGGGGGGCCAGCAAGATAGCTCAGCAGTCTATAGGGCCTGTTTAGACGAGCGTAGGAAGGCTCAGGGGAGTGCAACTAAATCCCCAGTACCACATGCCACGCCAATCCTGCCCCAGTACCACATGCCATGCCAATCCTGCCCCAGTACCACATGCCACGCCAGTCCTGCCCCAGTACCACATGCCACGCCAGTCCTGCCCTAGTACCACATGCCACGCCAATCCTGCCCTAGTACCACATGCCACTCCAGTCCTGCCCTAGTACCACATGCCATGCCAGTCCTGCCCTCAGGGTGGGCTGAGCCAGCCAAAGAAAGTGGTGTGGTTGAGTTGCTGTGGACCCCGGCAGCACCCTGCATTTGGTCAACATTGCACTCACTTCTGCATCATGACTGCAAAGAGGTGAAAAGAAATCTGCTCCATAATACATTATTTCTTGATTTCTTTCTTTCTTTTCCTTTTACTTTTTTTTTGTGGTTGGCTCAGCCCACCCTGAGGGTAGGGCTAGTATGCGGTGCTTGGGATTGAACCACTGTCCCTGAGCTTGTCTAAGCTTGCCTAAGCAGGTGCTTTAGACTGCTAAGCTATCCTGCCAGCCCTAGGACATTATTTTTCAAAATGGGGAAAAAGCCATTAAAAAGAAACCTGTAACAATATTCTAACACTGCAGAGCCTGTTCTTCATTTCGTCTCTGTGTCCTCTTTCCCATGCCTTCCAGCTCTTGGTTCATGTTTTATTCCTGATATTGCCAGCCATTTCCATCTGAGGGCCACATGGGAAAGTATTTTGACCCTTGGTAGCAAATTTAGGAGCTTCTTACAATCTGATTTCACAGTTTTCATTCACTTGAAGCTATTTCTGGATGGTCTCCCTGAAAGAATACACAAACAGGAACCAAGGAGCCACTGTGAAGGCCTGCGAGGGTTTAACATCTTTATTAACAATCTGGAAGAATTCGAAAACACCGCAGTAATGAAATCTGATTCTAAATTGGGAGTTGCTGCAATGACAGAAAAATAAATTGAAGAGAAAATCACAGAGTGACTGAAATTCAACTTGGCAAGCTATAGTCTAATATATCTGGGAACTGAAAAAGAACTCAAAGTGTGGACTGTCAAGGGATGAGTGAAGTCAGTCAAATATTAATGCCCTGAGAGGCCCAAGGATGATGCCAAGTTATTCACGCATGCTCACCACTCCGTGGTGGGCTAGACAATGATCAATGTGATCTTATACAGAAGTAAAGAAGTATTCTATGGAAAGAAAATGAAAAGGACTAAAGAGATGGCATCTAAAATTCGATACCATATTGGATATACTATTACTTGAAAACTCCCTCAACTGAAGAGAAGTGAAAGGCATACAGCAAAGAAGAAGTGGGAAAAGGATTGACAAGGGCAAATAAATTAAATGGAAGAGCGAGGCAGACAGAGATGACCCAGCTCCTTCAGCAGTTGTCGAAGGTCACAGAACACAGTGTAACTGAGTCAGGGAGCACTTCAGGGTCCTCCTGGCTTTGAGGCTCTTATTCTACCTACTAGTCATTTGACCTTGAGCAAAATACGTAACTTCTGAAGTCCTAGTTTCTTGTTTTGAAAATTTAAAACAGTAGTAATGCCTAATTCTAAGGGTTGAAAACTAAATAAGAACAAAATATATTAGTATGTTCCCTGATACACAAATTCTCAGTTAATCCTGACTGCAACAATAATAGTATTGGTCCACACAGCACTGGAAATGCTGATACCTGAATGTCCATATATATTTTTCAAAAATTTTACTTTCCCTTTTTGATGATTTTATCAGAAGATCTTTATTAGATGTAATATTCAACTTAGAGTTTCTATGCAGTGATTCACCAGCCTCTCCACCAGAGTATAAGTAGTTCACTGTCCCGATCCCGTTCTCCACTACATAATTCCACCATCTGTCCTCCCATCTCGTCTTAATCAGAATAGCCGTAATAGGAAGTCCTGGATGCAGTGTTTTTTCTAAACCAAAAGAATCTCGAATGAGAGCCAGATGGTAAATTTGAACATATCTAGGACAATCACTTTATTTAGCTATAAAAACAAACAAACAAAACTAAACAGTGGCTTCTCCATTTGATACACTGGACTCCCCTGCCTGATATCTCCTTGAACTTTTGTACATGAAAAAAAGTTCTATCCACTCATCACACAACACACATAGTCTCAAATGAAGGCACCTCAAAGTTATTGAGTATTTGGGTCGTGCCATTTTTAAAAGTGTCTCATTGCCAGATCATTTCCCACTATTTACATTAGCTGAGTTTATAAAATTTAAATATAAATAGGGAGATTCTTTTTTAAATGGTAAATATTTGAAAAGAATTTCATGTGAACCAAAGGAACATAAAAACATCCGACCTAGGAGGATAACGTAAGTCACAGATAACTAGAGCTTCCTCCTTCCTGAAGTGCTGTGGTCTGCCCACTTCCCAGGGCCAGGAGTGGTTGAGCGGGTCCCCTTGGACGTGTTTTCTGAGGTCAGAAGCCTGTGTTGCCTTTACAATCTGTTCTGCTGCATTAACTAACCAGTCTGGACACACTCATTTCTCAATCGACGCCTTGTGATCCAAGGGCTTGATCAACATGATAGCAGTACAATAAAGTCCATCCTGCTCTCAAAGTGTTTCTAAGAGAAGACACAAGCCCCATGATGCTCCTTGAGGTCGTCCAGACAAGCCTATTTCTTTTTCCAAACTGAACATTTTTTGAGGAGTCAGTAAAAACTATCAAGTAGATTCCAGCAGAGACATTATTTTGAGATAATATATCAATCTTCTCAAGCTTTTCTCTATAATCTTGGTCTTAATGCCATTGAAATAAATTACTTTATTTTAGGCTATTTCCATTGAGAGACCAAACTACACACTATAAATAATTGTTCAGAAGTTTCGGGCTTTTAACATTGTGATCAGCTTGATGAGATCTCATTTTTTCCCTTAGATCTGGGTCTCTACATCTCTATGTTAAGCATACTTTAATATTTCTTGTACTTTCTATCAAACGATATGCCATTTTTACCTAAAGGAAACTATCTTCCTCCAGAATGGAGAAAGTACCATTCTAGCTTTTTGTAAATAGGAGCATTAAAAACAAAAACAGTAACCCTTGCTCTACTTGGGAATTCAGAATCATTATATAATTATAGTTATATAATTCCCTATACCTGAGGGAAATATCTTCCCTTGAAGAAAAGTTTCTAATATATTCCAGACTTGTATCTCTTCACCATCCAGCATTTGGACTCTAACAGAAAGTAACATATTTTAGTCCTATTGAAAAATTAATACTTTCTTAGCTTATTGAAACAGGAATGACAGAATTTCAATTTACTTTCCTTCCGTCTGCTATGTACAAAAATCAAAATTCATTTGCACTGAATTTTTTTCTGAGACAGATTTGATGTGGCTCCCTATCTCAAATCAAGCAGCAGAACAAGTTTCTCCCCTATCTTAGCATTATAAAAAAGTAATGAAAAAATAGAATCAAAACATTTAAAATAAAGAATGTACTATCCACTCTAGTTAATTCATTTAACTCATGCTAAGTATAAAATATGAAAACCAAATTCACAAATGTGATTCCTTTAAAATTTTCATTTTATCCATACTTAATATTCATTTGTATATTCTGCTGTGAAAGCAGAAATTCTCACTAAAAACATCATCTCTTAAAATCCTGAGCTGTATGTAAGAGCCATAGGAAGTTTCTAACTGAAAAATGAAGGCATTTCACTGGTAGAATACAATGGCTGAAGTACGGAAGAGTACAACACCTAGAAATTTCAGTAAGAGCCACTACTGCTTTCAAGGTAGAGAGACTAATGCATAGAATACAAGGGGCAGTGAGTTTAGTCATTTCATAGAGTATGTCCTGACATAATTTTCAATTAGTAGAATAAAACAAACAGGTTTAAGACATTGTATGCAAACCCAGCCTTGTTTTCTTTACTAATTATCACTGGACAAAGGCACTGTAATGTATTTTCAAGAAAAGTCTGTGCTCATAAAAATCATGAAAAGTTAGAAAGATCATTAAAAAACTGAAATTTTAAGTATATCTTACAGAATCCTGCTTGTACAAAAAGTTAATATAGGAGTATGACTTTTTTTTTTTTTTTTTTTTTTTTTTTTGGGCCGGCTCAGCCTGCCCTGAGGGTGCCCTGAGCCTGTGGTGCGGAGGATCTAGCCGAGGTTCCCTGCTCTTGTCCCTGTGCCTGCCTGTGCTTGCTTGTGCTTGCCTGAGCTTGCCTAAGCAGGCGCTTTAGACCACTGAGCTATCTCGCCAGCCCACGAGCTAAATATAAATATAAAACTATACTATAACTTTATCCAAATCTGTTTTAAGTGAACTTTAGTTAGATATCAAAGCTTCTTGGTTCTGCTATTTATGAAAATATCAATACCAGATTGAGTTACAATCTATTGGCACAGGGCCCTAAAAGCTTACTCTAGCATTAATCTTTTACAGCTCTTGTATTTCCTGAACACTGGAAATAAAAGAAAAAATGGTCAATATGCCCATAAACCAAAAAACACAGCAATTCGGCAATAATGTATCTTAAATACAAAGAAACTCCCATGCATCTGTCCAGAGAGTACTAGCAATTACAGCCTCTGGCGCAGGCGCACAGCTGGTGCAAGGCAGAGCGGGGTGATGCGCTTCTTCTGATTCCGTATCCAACTGCACAGTTTCTCTTCCCTTCTTTTTTTCATTCTTTCTTATTTCACTGAACCAATATCTTTTTGTCACTTTCCCATTCTTGAAGACCTTGGCTGTCCTCGAGGTCTCCTTTTCATTCCTGAAAGGTAGCCTAAGTTCCCTGAGGACCCCCTACAGGACAATAATCTTCCCTCTTTGGACCTTTTGTGGGAACAGCAACTGAGTCGGAGGACAATAAACCTGAGGTCACGGCCAGCAACACAGCCAATCAAGATAAGTCGGTTTGTGTATTGTGAAGAAAGTTTATTTACCCCAAACTGAAGCCAGACCGACCTAATGGAGCTCAACCGAGCGTAAGTGCAGCTGCCGCAGCTGGGTCTGGTAGAGCGGCACCACAGGAACCAGGCTAGGTAGCCCAGCACCGCAAAGCCTGCTTTCTCCTTGCTCTGAGCCGCAGCCAGGAGCGCTTGAGCTGGGCCTCCTGGACCCTGTCCCAGACAACGCTGCGGCAAAGGCCGAATCCTCCTGGCCACCAACGGTCAAGGTTGCTCACTGTACACCAGCCCCATCGAAACACGCAAACCTGATTCCTATTTTGAATGCGAATGCAGTAGTTTATGGCTGCAGTACATTCTTTTTTTAAAAAATGTATTTGGTACAGGGTCTACATGGTCTCACTATGCAGATCGGACTCATAGTGGTCTGCCTGTGTCCAGCCTCCCAAGCGCTGGGATTACAGGCGCGCGCCACCCACCATGCCCAGCCTCAATCGCCACTGCCTCAGCGGCCCCTGGGGCGGGTCTGCATGGTGCGCCAAAGATTGAACCCCGCCGCTGTGGCGAGCGCTTTAGGCTGCTGAGCTATAAGGCCGGCCCGCAGTACATTCTTTACGAGTACTTAAAACATAGTGACCAAAGGGAAAATGATGCGAGAGTGACCAGAAAATCAAAAAGGTGTACAAAGAGTATCTCCAGGATGGGGTCTTTAATGAGAAGGAGTGGGCCACATTCTTGAGAAACACGCTGGACATCTTCAAAAAAGAAGAGCCGAGTGTTCTTTCTCAGAGGACGTGTTCTTGCACAGTGGAAACCAGTCCCAGGATAGCACTGGGAGACGTTTTCTTGTTCAATTCTGGTGTCCAATGATAGAGACCAGAAATTCTAGTGAGTGGAAGAAAATATTGGAGGGATTCTTGTTTGAAACTTAGATGGCCTGGAATACAAACTACATGATTCAGACTGCAGAGGAGTCTGCCCAAGAGATTGCTGGCACGGGGGAAGGGTCCCGCTCATTTGGAAAACTGAGTGAGAATTACTCAATTGAAAAATGCTATGGAACAAAAGATCCTGTTCTAAGCTATTGTACACCAGCAGCAGAACATAGTACTGGACCAGAACAGCTGGGGGAAAAGCCAAAGAAAGGGAGGTGTTTCAGCTTAGAGTCGCAGTTGTCCTCAGTGCCTGTATCTGTGGTCCATAGCAGCGATGCCACTTAAGGTGCATGGAGAAACAAGGTGAAGATCCAAGACATCTAGTGCTACCAAGAAGTCCAGAGGCACTGCTAGTAGTCAGGCATGCTCCGGAAGTCCTCTTGATACTGTGTGACAGGTTTGGGACACTTTATATGAGAAGTGTCCTACTACAATCCAGAGCCTATTGATCTGCTGTCATCTTACTTCTGGGTTATTTAGGATGATGAAGCAGATATGAGCACCTTGCAAGAGGTTGTAGCAGGCAAGAAACAAGACAAGTGCAGTGTTGAAAGTGTTTCCTTCTGCCCTTGTACAGCTTTCCTATGTAAGTTACTAAGGAATTTTTTCTTTTTGTGTGTGTGTGTGTGTGACCATGTCTTATTTATTGTGCCATGTTGGAAATAGAATGCAGGGACCCTGTGGTCTTGGCTCTGTCTCTGAAGGGCTTGGGTGACTTCGCTCCCACACTGAAGACTGGGGGAATAATGCCTCTCCTACACTCCTGGTGATTTGTCTGGGACCGCTGGGAACATCTTCCAAATCAGACTGTGCCAATATGAGTTATTACGCCTCCCATGATTGAATCACACATTTCCTGCTACATCAAGGTTATCCAGATATCTGGAGAAAATTCCATTTCGTTGTGGGTAAAAGCAAGCAGTTCTCCATTAGGGCCGAAGGCACAGCACTCAGTGTCTGCTACCTTAGGGGCGTTCTGTACTGCTCAGATTAAAATGCCTGATAGAGACATTTGTATATTTTCGCTTACCACTTACTGCCTCCAACTCAGAAGCCTATTGTGCGCAGACGTCCTTGCTTATGGAAGGGAAAGGACAGAAGCGGTTCCTCTGTTATTTACTAGAGAAAATGGACCCTTTATTTACTCTGCTCAGCCATTTCTGTCTCTAAATTGCTCAGCTTATAATGGATATGTTGTCCTTTAAACGCTTTTGCATTGAGAGTGCTACGTTGTTTTCGAAACAGTAAAAAGTAATTATGCACCTGGAATTCTATTCCTTAAGAAGAGAAATTTGAAAGAAAGAAAGAGAGCAGAAACAACTAGTGTGCCTCATGTTTAAGGAGGAAAGGAAAACACATGAGACCAAGACAAAGAAAGCAAAGGATGAAAATGTGGAATGAATACTGAAAATCAGAGTCCAGAGTTAACTAGGCAGGTGAGGAAGATAAAAATCCCAGAACTGGAAACCCTTTCAGAGCGGGGTTGTTTTTGAGTTCTTAAACTCCATCTGGGTGCTTTTTAGCAAAACAGTGCCCAGGGGCCCTCAGTATTCACAGGGTCTCTGAGAAGTTAGGGAGAATGTAAAAGAATTTTCATGTCACCCACTCCTTAGGAGACTCATGTGCACAATGGCATCTGACAGCTGAACATATACTGAGTCATGCACTAGAAACTAACCCTGGCCAGGCCCCCTCACTATTGCAATGGCCTTTACTTCATCAAATAACAAAATCAAATAAATATCTCACCTGGCTATCAAGATTTTTTTTTCTTCATTTATGTATTTGGTATAGTGTATCACTATGTAGCTCAGACTTGTAGTGATCCTTCTGTTTTCAGCCTCCCCAGCACTGGGATTACAGGCATGCACCACCATGCCCAGATTCAGTCACTGACTCAGGGCACCCCAGGGCCAGCACAGAATGCATGACCGGGCATCAAACCCTGGTTCCTGTACTTGCTAAAACAGGTGCTTAGCCTGCTGAGCTGTCTCGCTGGCCTGTATCAAGATGCTTTGCAGCATTAAACCCTCCCTCTAGGAACATCCCTCAGCCTCTTTCCTGTCACTGCCACCACTCAGCCTGTCTAGCCTGTCTGCTTCTGCACTTCTCCCCTCCACCCCTCTCCCAAGAGTGGTCAGAGATTTATTTATTTTTAAATGGAAATATGATTCCATCACTTTCCTTCCCAGAATTCTCTAATGGCTTTCTGAAACAACATAAAATTCAAAATGCTTCACTCATGCTGAAAGCAACATAGGTTTAACCCCTGCCCACCTCATCACTGAACTTCATCTCTCACTGCTTGCTCCTGGCCTTCTGCATATTATTTTCCTGCACAGATGTCTTCTGGCTCCTCAGACATAAGCAGCCTGTTCTCCCCTCAGGGCTCTTGATCCTGTAATTGGTTTATTGAGTGGACTAAATTAGGAAGGGGTAATTAGAAAAGAGCTCCATCTCCTCCTTCCACTGTGCTGTGGAAGGCTCGCTGAACCCTTCCTTCACCTTCAGCCACCTCGGGGAAGACTTCTAGCTTTCAGGTTGTGTTCTATGTAGAAAATGAGGTCCCAACCCCAGGGTGAGCTGTGCCACCTCTGCCAGCCCCTATCTGGTCCTTTGCTCAGGGACCATCCAGAGGGGACAAGCATGGGTGTCCTTTCCCCCTCCTTGCCTCGTCTCCTCCTGTCTAGTATCCGACTCCTCTAGATTGGAGACAGAGTGGGTACACATTAGGGGGGGAAAGATGCCACAGTTGTTCACACATCTGGAGCTATTTGAGCTTCTGTCGTGGCAGATACTCGAATGCCAGCTCTGCCTTGTCAGGGGCACCACGCAGTCTTTGCCTCCACCACAGCCACCGTCACCACCACCACCACACAGGGCTCCCCACCCTGTGTTCCCCAGTGTGAGCCAGCCTGTCAGCCCCACCTTCCCTGATGTTCCATCTTCTTGCATGCGCTTGAGTCCTCATGAGCAGCCCAGGCCTCACTGTCTTCACAGCACCCTCCAAGGCTTGGATGCTTTTCCACATCAGCAACCACCAGTCCCCAGTGGTGCTCATGTTCTCCACTACACTTCTCCCTCCCCATCCCTTCATGACTACTTTCACCAGGCCGTTCCTTGTCGTTTGACTTCAAGGAAGAGATGGCAACCAATGCCACTCGAGCCCCAGACACTACAAGAAGTGCCCTAAGCTCTTGCAGATGGCAACCGGAGGCAGCACGTGAGGAGGTCCGAGGTAGTTAGCTACCTCCAGCCCTAGAGACTCAACTGCCAGCCCCTAATATGAGCTGGCAGATGGGCCAGGATGCAACCAGCTCTCCCCCACAGAGGCACACAAGGGTGATGTCCATGGGCTTTCTGCTCTGCATATATGCTTCAAAGCTTGTTGCACTGATAACTAAGCAGTTATTTGTATGAGCTCATTCAATCCTTGCAAGTCACAGAAAGGATGTTGCTAGAGCCTCTCTTCAGAGCTTGGGGAGACGCTGTTCTCAATTTTGAAGATTTAGTTCACCTCAAAAGAAAGCCCCATTCCTTAGGCTGCTCTGTTCTGATTGCTTCCACTGTTGTTCCTGGGTAAAGCCACCCAAAAGCACTCACTTCACACAAGGTTTACCACTGCACGATTCTGAGTTCCGGGGGCTCAGCAGGGTGGTTCTTCTCTTCTACATTGGTGGTGTTCACCCACTCAGCTGCTTGGAGCAAGCAGAGCTAGAAGCCCCCCGCCCCCAATGCCTTCACTCACATGGTCGCTACCTACATATCCCTCTAGACAGCTCATCCTCATATTTCAGGCATCTGACTGCATGGCAATTTCAGAGTAAACTTCTTAAAAGGAAGCTGGTTTCAAAAAAGAATCAGGTGATGCAAGGCCTCCTACAAAAGAGGGCTGGAACTGGTGCAGGTATGCATCTGCCAAAGCAGCTTAGGCTGCCAATTTAGACTCTGGTAAAGGGAAGCATGTGTCTCTACCTCCAAGATGCAAGAGTGACAACAGGGCCACATGGAAGGAAAGGATGGGTGACATCCCTCTTTGCAGACGACCAATCCTCTTGCCTGGGATATTATTTCCAAAGATTTCAGTAGGTCTCTGGCCTCTTTGTGATTAGTCAGATCTCAGTTTAAAATGTCATGAGTGAAGCCAGCAGCAGCCCCATCCTTCCCAAACAACCCCATTGTATTTTGAGTTTATTTTCCTCATTGTATTTTTAATTTGTATCATATACCACAGTAGTTTCCTGTGTTCACTTTAGTGTTTATTTTTTGTATTTTTATGCTGACCTTGCTACACCCCTTTCCAATGGGAGCTTTTGAACAGCCCAGAACCCGGCTTTCACCCTCTCTACAAACTTTCTATTACTTACAATAAAAATAGGATTAACTTGTCTGTGAATGAAAGAACAGCTGGTTCAGTTCTAGGACCCACAAAACCAACTCCAACAAGTGTCTCACGTTGTCACACACTTTTCTAGCTAATGTTTCATGTGAGAGTAGTATTTTTAGAGCTTTCATTCTACTCATATTTATTTATTTTTCCCTCTGAAGTGATAGATTTCTTGGTAAATATATGGTTAAGGAATTAATATTCTGCTTTCTAGCAACACTGGTTTGTACCTCAATAAAACTACCTCAAGTTTCATAAGATTCTTGATTTCCATAAATAACTAAACAGAATTTTATTTCTTCTTGGCAAAGTCGAAGGAGAATATGCATGTTATACTCCCATGTTCTTTTTCTCAATAGGGGGTTATAGTAAATTAACAATCGTAAGGGGACCATACCCGGAAGACAGAGTTCACTACAAAGTAGGGACATTATGCTGTTGTTTACTGGACTGGTGATAACAGGCAAGCATCTTTTTAATATATTTGGTTGTTGCAGGGCCTCACTACGCGGCTCAGACTCACGGTGATCTTCCTGTTTTCAGCATCCCCAGCACTGGCATTACGGGGGTGTGCCGCTATGCCTGGACTCTGTGGCTGGCTCAGCCCACCCTGGGGGCGGGGCTGGCATGGCATGTGATGCTGGGGATGGAGCCAAGGTCCCTGCATTTGCCTAAGCAGGAGCTCAGTCTACGGAGCCACCTCGCCGGCCCCAAGGCAAGCGTCTTGAGCACTTTCTGCATGCCAGGTCCAAGGCTAAGTGCTCCCTGTGGGCCAGTTCATGGACTGTTCTGAGCATAGCAACTGAAAGTCTCTTTCTGACTTTGGGAAAGTGCATGATAGATACTCTCTGGGGATGTGCCTGTCCCAAACACCACCACTGAAAGACCTCTGTCCTGATTCTTCAAAAGTTCTTAAAAAAAAAAAAAAGAGAGAGAGGGTGCTTTCACATATTACCTATGAGGGATGAATGATCCCTCGCCCAGATTAACCACACTATCATGAACTGCCTTATTTATTTAAGCATGACACAGCACTTTACCTATTTTGAAATGATAGTCAACTCTTGTCCTCCAAATGATGAACTGCCTACTTCATCAAAAATATATCAATTACATGAGTTTTATCCATTTTTTTAATGTATTTGGTTGTTGTGTAGGAAGCGCAGCTCAGTCTTGTGGTGATCCTCCTGCTTGCAGCCTTCCCAGCGCTGAGGTTACAGGTGTAGGCCCCTGTGCCCTGACTCTGGCTGGCTCAGCCTGCCCTGGGGGTGGGGCTGGTGTGGCATGCGGTACCAGGGATAGGACTGCAGTCCCTGTGCTTTCCTAAGCTTGCCTAAGCAGGTGCTTCAGTTGGCTGAGCTATCTTGCCGGCCCCCTTATCTATTTTAAACTTCATTTCTATTGAATAAAGGTAATTACAAGCTCAAGATTTTATACTTCTTATGTACAAAAATGTATTCCTTAAACTAATAACTTTCAAATGTGAATATATGCCTATATGATGTGCTGAATGCTAGTCTATTGATTCTTTTATTAAATTCTTTCAGCTCATGTAAATATTTTGATTTTCCAAACTGGCCAATTTGCTTAAGTTTTTCACAAATACCATCCTACAAGGCATAGGCTATTATTCTTGGAAACACATCCATCCAGTGGTTGCTCTCCAGTGCCCACAACCTGGCTGGCTCTCCCCTGCTGAAAATTCTGGACACAAGACCGTTGCTCATTTAATTGATGGCACTGTCTTCATCACACAGCTGTTAGCTCTGCGAGCGACTGCTAATGAACTTGGCATTAGACGTCACATTAACTTTTTACCCTAAGGTTAATCATTGGAAATATTTTTCAATGTGCTTTTGATGTGCTCAGCTCCCCTAATAAATATGATTAAGTAAAATAAGCGAAGAGGACGAACATCAATTCAAGGAAGATGGCTTAACATTAGATGGTGGATTCGTATTTGAGCAAAGGGAAATTTAGTGCCTAGGCTGTTCCAGCTTTTAAACAGAATCTGGCTGTGGTCCAGGCACTGCGCTGGCTCTGCCTTCCTTTAGTTAAGCTAGAAAATCATGATCAATACATGAGATGATGGCCTTCAGCAGAGTATTACTCAAGGATTTATTTCTAATTATACATTTTCTTGTTCTTTCTATCAAAATAAGCGTTATAATTTTTCCTATGAGAAGAATGGTGCATATTCAGTCACTGAATCTGTAAAAGAAATAAGCAATATTGAAGAAGTAGGCTTCTGGGAACAAAATATGCTTTACTGACGAAACCCTGTTGGGGCGAAGGAGACAGCTCAGAGCAGTAAGCATCTGTCCCTGCGCTGCCAGGTCCCAAGTTCAATCTCTGGACCTGCCAAGCCAGCCTTGGAATTAGAACTGGACCCAGGCATTGTGGCACATTCCTGTAATCCCAGCATTCAGGAGACTGAGACAGAAGGATCCCTGCAAGTTCGAGACCAGCCTGGGAGCTATAAAAGTGTGCACAGGGCCAGCCCAAACAGTCCCTGTTTCAAAAAAGAAAAAAAAAAATTTCTTCCAGCTGATAGTAAGTTGTATATTAATTACTAAGGCTTTCAAAAACAAAATGCCTTTGTTCACTTTTGAGAAACAACAACATGCAGTGCACTTGCGTCTGTTGCCACGCTGAGACCCTGCCCGTGCCTGCGCCCCTCTGCCCCGTCCTTCTGAGTGCTGGCCATTCAGCCCTTTTTCCTCCACTTGCTATTGGGCAACACTGGAAATGAAAGTGAGCTCTATGCCATTTAGAACAATAAAGATTGTACAAGTCTTTAAAACACATTGTGGGATCAAATTCTCCTTATTTTAGTTCTTGATAGTCTTGTAAAGAAGGTTTAAATTTTCCATCATTTGTCCAGACCTAAAATGATGTTATTTCTGAACATTTTGATATAGTCAATTCAGCCATTTTCTCCTATGCCAATCAAACCCCCAAATGACTAACATGATGGCATCAGTTTTGGGGATGATGGCGACCACCACTAAAGGCAAAGTATTAACTTACACTTGGATACAAAACTACAAAATCAGTGCTGTCTCACTTCTTAGCCATAAGTTTATTTGCTGAAATGGAGAAGTCCCACTTGGGCTTCCTAGACTCGTCTCTAATTTTGGCTGAAGGAAGGAATCAGAGGGCGATGTCTGCAGGCAACGTGAGGCCTCCATCGGCTGAGGAGTGCTGTGGGACCTTCCGGGGTAATTGCCTTCTCTGGATGTAATCTCTACTCAGCGCACTGCTGCAAGGACATGGGCTTGTCTCCTATACCTGGATGCCATTTCTTGATTTGGTCTGGGAGCGCTTATTGAAAATAACTTCTACTTTTCAAAAACAGGCCCAAATGAAGCTAAGTTAGCAGACAAGTACGTTTGGTGAAACCCTAGATGTGAGTGACACTTCCAGTACGGTAACAGCCTGGAACCACACTGAGAGCTTTGTCCTTTAAATGCCCCCAGATTCACCTGGGGAAACATATCAGAAACAATGTGTCCCAGACTTTCCTTAGGCCGTGTCCTAAACTTACTGGTGGGCGAGGAGGTCATTTCAACCAACAGTCTGCACTGATAGTACTCAGCAAGAACTAGGATTCTTCGAGAAAGTCAGAGCTGTCCCTTGACCTGGAGTAGAAGCTCACAGCCTGCAGCCAGCACTCTAAGTCTGCTCGGCTGCCTTTTATCTTACAATCTTTTAATGAAAAATTGTGTATATTCAAAGTACGCAATGACTTAATACACATACATGGCGCGCTTTGTCAAGTCACACTGAATCACACGCCTGTCACTGTCCATGCTCACTATTTGGTGAGGAGAGGCGAGGACAGCCAAAAGGGCTGTCTTATCAAATTTCAAGCAAACAACGTGGCATCACTAATTGCAGCCTCCACGCCATCAAAGCTTGATCATCCTGTAATCACATGCTTATACCTTCCCGCTAGCCTCTCCCTGTGCCGCACTCTCCCCCACGCTCCTGGGAGTCGTCATTCAGGCGCTCTGCCTCTGAGTCCAACACTGCTGGGCTTCACAGAAATTACATCACACCTGCATCTTGCTGCAGCAGTCCTACTCCACTGAGTACAGCCTTCTCCAGACTTCCTTCTTCTTATGGCTTAACAATATACTTATAATAAAATATGTATTTCAATATTCATAATAATTAATATATCCTATATCACTATAGTATATATTATATGATAAAATGTAATTATATGACATAATATATCATTATAATGATATATATACCATATATTGTATTATATCATTTTAATTCATAATGAATTACAATAACATAATTATATATTATATTGTCATAATTCATGACATATAATGTATTATAAAATATATTGCATAATATTATGTAATGTATTATATTGTTATAATTCATAATAATATTATATAGTAATAATGTATAATAAAATATTTATATTGTTATAACTCATAATAATATGATGTAGTATAATAATATGATTATAATATACTATTTTATTATATAAGAACATGGATGTAACGTAGCGTTGCATTTGTCCACTTGCTCAGTGCCTGACATCCGGGCTGTTTCCCTATGTGCACTATGGTGACTAATGCTGCAGTGCACGTGGAACTGCTGCTGCCTCTCTGAGATGAGATCTCATTCCCTTTGTGTATTACCTGGAAGCGGTGATCACATGCACATATACCCAGAATGGATAATCGTAGCACAGTTCTATTTCTCAGTTTTTCTACTCTTCGCCATGGCCATACCAGCTGACCTCCTGCCAACAGCACATGAGGGGTCCCTCTGCTCTGTGCCCTCATCAGCAATTGCTGACTCCTGTCTTTGGCTAAAAGCCACCCGACCTAGTGGGAGGTAATTTCTCATCATGATTTTGATTTCCATTTCTCTGATGATTTCTTAGGTCAAACTTCATATACTTATTCATTTGTTTTGTCTTCTTTCAAAAAGTGTTGTGGGCTGGGGAGATAGCTCAGTGGTCTCAGCACCTGCCTGGCAAGTACAAAGACCCGGGATTGAACCCCAGTACTACATGCTGTGCTGGCCCCAGAACGCTGGGTGTTCTATGCTAGACCCAAAACCAGGTGTGGTAGTGCACAGCCATAATCCTAGCATTGGGGAAGCTCAGACAGGAGGATCACCACAAGTCTGAGCTGCATAGCAAAACCATGTATCAAATAAATAAATTAAATAAATAAATAAAAGATTAAAAATAAAAGAAGAAAAGGCAAAGTGTCAGTTTGGGCTCCTCTGCCCATTTTTAATTTGAGCTTTTGTTTTTTATGATGAGATGTGTGAGTTTTGTATATATTGTTGATATAAACTCCTTTTTTTTAGAACTGAGATGGAACTCAGCACCTTGCACTTTCCAGGCAAGCACCTATACTGCCAACTTCCCTCCCTGGCCCCCTTTAACTCCTAATCAGAGAAACAGCTTGCAAAAGTTTCCCACCATTGTGCAGCTACTTCTTTTTCATTGCTTTCTTTCTTCCTTCGGTCCTGTTTAGTCAGCATGGTCCCACTTGTTTACTTTTGCTTTTCTTGGTACCATCTGGAGTTTTTTTAGGACATATTTTTTAATATGCATGATTATTAGCAGATATCAATTCAACAGTACAAGGGGTTCCTTTATGACATTTTTGTACAAGCTATTTAGTGTGTGTTTGAACCAAAATATACTAAGTCTCAAAATCCCAAAACCTTAGCAAGTGACTTTCCTCCTCACACCTGAATCACCTCTCAAAATGAGATCAATAATAGCACCTATCTTGAAGAATTTTAGAAAAATGAATGTGCCAAGCATTTAGAACAGAGGCTGGAACACAGGAAGTACTCAATAAACACTGTCATTTTAGTATTTTTGTGTTACTGCTTTCCCTGGGCTTCTTCACTCTGTACAACAGCTAATGAGGCAGATTCTTAGAGCCCTGTTTTTACCAGGGCCCAGTGTTGTTTAGTCAACAGTCCAAGGCCACATAACTGCAGACTGTTGGCTGATAAAGTTTTATTGGCACAAAATCATATCATTTGTCTATGTATCATTTAGGACTGCCTTTGTGCTACATAAGCAGCATTGGGCTTTTCTTTTTGTTTTCTGTTTTTGGGACTCACTATGTAGTTTACACAGACCTTGAACTCACTATATAGCCCAGGTTGGCCTTAAACCGAATGCTCCCTCCTTGGCCTCCCAAGTGCTGAGATTACAGGCGTGTGACACCACAGCCATCCAGCAGTGGGTGTTTGTGACAAAGCGTGCCTTGTGACACTCTAAATGTTTCTTTAGTGGTCTTTTTTAGAAAAACTATGATGAGAAAAAAATAACATGATGGGAGAACAAAAAGAATATTAGAAACTACAGAGAGGAGGTTGATTTGAGGCTTTCTAATTCTAGTTTGTAGAAATGTCCCCCAGGGTAGAATCCTATGAGTGCTTAACTTGTCAAGTAGCAGAAACTATAATTAGTAGATATACAAAGCAAAAATCTCCAAAAAGAGTTTAAAAGAGAATAGGACTGCAGGAGATGTCAAATTTGTCTTATATCCTAGATAGTGTGGAGTCATTTGAGCAGTACATAGACTGCATTTTCCACAGGTGTTGCTAACCCCCCCCAACCCCTATTTGTGCTGCTGGTCCTTTCATCCAAGAATGAGGTTTTGGTTCTGCCCTTCATTTCTCGTGTTTTGATGCATGATTCACTGGTATAAACAACCAAATGAGTGCAATGAATAGAAAAAGAAGCCAAAGTGAATGGGCACAGCTTTTTATAAATCAACAAAAAATAATAGTTACAATCTCATATCCAATTCTTGCATTTACTTTTTGAATTGTTTGAATAAGTGGCCCAAGACCTCTTACCTTTCCTGAGATTGCTACTAAATTAATGACATTCTACTTTGTCCAAGACAAATGGCATATAGAAGACAGAAGGCTGGGGATCCACTTCCATCTAGCACCCAGGCTGAGATTGTGTGTAAGACCTTCCACTTGTTTACCAGATCCTCTTCCAGCCAATGCCCAGGCCCTGCGTGTGTGTGTGTGTGTGTGTGTGTGTGTGTGTGTGTGTGTGTGTGTGTGTGTGTGGTGTGTGCATCCACCTCCTCCAACAGACAGGCCTGGTGTGGCCCTGCAGCAGAACATCCAGCAGAGAGACAAGGGGCCAGACCCACCCAGGCACAGATCAGCTTGCCAGTGGGGCACAGCGGGTTCACCTCCACAGGATATGGCAGAAAGAAGCCAAGTACAGCAGACAGACCTACTTGGTAGATCTGGACCTGGTAAGCTGAGACACATTGCTAAACCCAGGTCTCTCTTTCTCTCTTGATTTAAAGAGTGGGCAGCAGGTAAGTGGGGTGAACTCATCTGCATGGAAATTACTATATGCATCAAGAGGAGGTGATCAGACATAACTTTGGGGAAAAATTTAAATACAAATTCCCAGTTTAATATCTGCTTAGCTACACAACCATCATGTTTGATCTTATGTTCTAAAATACAAACCCATTAGTGACAAAAGTTGGTCAACTGCTAAATATCACTACCCATTATTACTGTTGCTATTTAGTTCTATAAATACAAAACTGTAACTGCCTTAACCTCACAATCTCTCTTGGAAAAGAATAATAACTGCACCAAAGCTCTACACCAAAGGTCACAGGACAGTGCTATATAAAATGACAATGTAAGGAGAAAAATGCATTATCAGGCCCAGAGCCCACCCAGAACAAGTGCAGAGGACACAAGCATACAAATGACACACCTGAAATCTCTGAAGAAATAGGGTTGGAAGTAAAGAAACAACTGCAGAAAGATATAGGGAAAATCATATCAGAACTAGTCTCTGAAGTAAAAAAAAAGAAGTGATAACTATATTGAAAGCGCTTAAAGAAGGTAAAAAAAAAAAAGACAGAGGAAAAAAGAAAATTAATGAAAACCTTGAATGAACAATGCAAGAAAGAAAAACAATGAATGAAGGAGACTAAAGTGATATACAGGAAATTAAAACCTCAATCAGAAGCTGGAAAAACCACTGGAATAAAAATAAACATAGACTTTCAGACCTTGAAAACATGATTACAGCAAGTGAAAAGGTAAGAAAAGATTTCTTAAAAACAAGTAGGATGCAAAAAATAATTCAACATCTGCAAGATGATGCAAAAATGAACAATGTAAGACTAACAGGCATCAATGAGAAAGAAAGAGTCAATACAAATGATATAAAAAGAATATGGGCAGAAGCAATACCAGAAATCTTCTCGAACTATGGGGAAACAATCTAATATTCAGTAACAGAAGCATATAGAACTCCAAATAACATCAACCCAATTAAAAACACACGAGACATATAATAACCAAGATCCCAGAAATACAGCATAAGAACAATATGTTGAAAGATGCTAGAGAAAAGAAACAGATCACATTTAAAAGAAAACACATCAGAAGAATGGTGGACTTCTCTTCACAAACTATGAAGGCAAGAAGACCATGGGGCAGAGTACTTCGAGTCCTCTATGAAAATAAATTCCAGTCCACAATACTATACCCTGAAAAACTCTTTGAAGTTTGATGGAGAAGTGAAATGCTTCCATGACAAAGAACAACTAAAGAATTTCATGATGACAAAGCCAACCATACACAGACTACTGAAAGATGTTCTAGAGAGGAGCCTAAGTGATCAGAACTCCATGAAGGAAAACAGAAGGAACCCACTAAATAGGGCAAACAATTACACACAAGTAGTAAACAACAGCAGGTAAATAACATGACAATCATAAGTCAACACATCTCAATTATAATCATCAATGTAAATGGACTCAATTCACCAATTAAGAGAAAATAGACTGGCAAAGTGGATTAGGAAAAAAAAATTCAACAATATGCTATATACAAGAAACACACTTAACTCATAAAGAAGTTCATAGGCTGAAAGTCAAAGGATAGAAAATAATACTACATACCCCACCTCAGACAAAAAGCAGGGATAGCAATCTTGTTCTCAGACAGTCTCAACTTCAAACCAAGAATGATCAAATGAAATAAAGAAGACCACTACATACTGGTTAGGGGAGAAATTCAAGAGGAAGAGGTAACACTCATAAATATATATGCACCAAACACAGGAGCACACAATTATATAAGACAAATCTTAATGGACATGAAAAATCTAATATCTAAGACCATAGTCTTAACAGGAGACCTTATCACCCCCTTATCGCAAAAAGATAGGTCTACCAGACTAAAAATTAGCAAAGAAGTAGCAGAAATGAACCAGAGCTTAGAACAAATGGACTTGGTGGACACATGTAGAGTAGTCCACCCAACCACAAGTGACTACACATTTTTTTTCAGCTGCATATGGGTCATTTTCTAAAATAGAACACATACTAGTCCACAGGTCATGCTTCACTATAAGCAAAAAAACAGAAATTGTCCCATGCAAATTATCTGACCACAGTGTAATGAAACTGGAAACAAACAACAAAAAAATAGTTTCCATAAGTACATGAAAATTAAACAACACCCTAATTGTAGGAGACACTTCCAGGTCCAAGAAACCAATATTTCTAGTCCCAAAGTACCATTATTAGAATCCCATCAAGTTGATTCCATTCTACAACTTTCAATGCAACCCACAGCAAAAATGAAGACACTAAATTGTATTTTTAATCACTGGGGAGTTGATGAGCTCTAGGTCCAGCCATGAATATGGCTTTCAGGAACCAAAAGCGCAGCCCAGGGCCTCACCTGGTTTTTATTCCATGGGAATGGCTTGAGGACGAATGATCAAGAATTGTGTGAAGCCGGTGACGCTGTGATCTGAGCTTGGTGGGTGGCCTACATTTACCTGGGCCACATACAGAGAGCATTAGTAGAAAGAGTAACCTGCATTATACTATTATGCCATTGAGATAGCATTTAATGTTTTTGGTGGCCTGGTGTGCTTTAGTTTTGATGTAGTCTTTCAAACCTCAGGAAGTCATAGCCTCTATCTCTATCTCGAGGCTTGATCACAGCTTTTGGCGTGGAGCATTAGCTCTACCATCCTGTCTAGATCCAGCTCACATTAAAGAGGAAAACACACATGCCATCTTCAACGACTATCACCAGCACCTCAGCTAGACCAACACACATTGTTTAATGCCAATTGAAGGATAAACAGAAGTCCTAGCCAGCTCTCCACATAACAATATGAGGAGATAGGTCAGGATTAGTCAAAACGGAGACAGTAGCTCTTCTTTCAAGTAGAGCTGCTCAGGTGGTCCTCCACATCTAGTCATCATTCAGTGCGTCACAAATGAAATTAAAGAAGAAATTCAACATATCTGTAATTCAATGAAAATTCAACAACAAATTATTGGAATTTATGGGATGCAATCAAAGCAGTTCTCAGAGGGAAAATCATAGCTATGAACTCACACATTCCGAAAACAGAATGGGAGCAAATAAACACCCTAATGTTACACCTCCAACATCTTAGAACTGTGGTTTTTTTATGTTGAAATCTTTTTTTTTTTTTTTTTTTTTTTTTTTTTTTGACAGAACCGGGGATTGAACTCAGGCCCTTGCACTTGCCAGGGAAGCGCTTATTCCACTGAGCCATCTCCCTGGCCCCACACCTCCGACATCTAGAAAAGGAAGAGCAAAGCAAACCCTGAACCCAAAGATGGAAAGAAATTGTAAAGATTAGAGGAGAAATTAATTCAATTGAGATGAAGAAAACAGTTCAAAGAAACAACAAAACAAAAGGCTGGTCCTTTGACAGACTAAACAAAATTGATAAGCCCATAGCTAACCTCATCAAAAAGAGGAAAGAAAAAATTTAAATACAAGCAATAAGGAATGAAAAGGGTGAAATCACCACAGACAAAGTGGAAATTAAGAAGATTATCTATAGCTACTTTGGAAATCTTTAAGCTCACAGAATAGAAGACACAGATGAAATGGACAGATTCCTAGAAAGGTACAAATTACCAAAACTGAATCAAGAAGATATCACAACTCTTAACAACCCAATAATAATCACTGAAATAAAAAATGTAATAAAAAGCCTGCTGACAAAGAAAAGCCCAGGTCCTGATGGATTTATAGCTGAATTCTACAAGAAATTTACAGAAGATATAATCCCTACATTCCTCAAACTCTTCAGTGAAATTGAAAAGGAAACAATCCTCCCAAAATCATTCCTGGAGGCAAGTATTACACTATAGCAAAACCTGGAAAGGACACAACTAAAAAGTAAAGCTTCAGGGTATCTCCCTCATAAGTATAAATGCAAAAATCCTCATTAAAATCCTAGCAAATAGATTGCAACAAATCATTAAGAAGATCATACACCATGACCATGTAATATTCATCCCAGGGATGCAAGGATGGTTCAATATTCAAAAATCTATAAATGTAATAACACTATATCAACAGAGCCAAAACTAAAAACCACATGATCATGTCAATTGATGCAGAAGAGGCTTTTGACAAAGGCCAACACTCATTCATGTTCAAAGCCCTATAGAAAACTGGAATAGATGGCCTCTACTTCAATCAGAAAAAGCCAACCCAAAAGCTTATACAATCCTAAATGGGGAAAACTGAAATCTTTTACTCTCCAATCTGGTACAAGACAAGGATATCCTCTATCACCACTCCTATTCAATATAGTTCTGTAATTATTGGCTAGAGCCATTAGACAAGAGAGAGAAATAAAAAGAGTAAGAATAGGTAAAGTAGAAATTAAACTATCATTATTTGCAGATGACATGGTACTTTATCTGGAAGACCCAAAAAGCTCCACCAAGAAGCTAGTAGAATTGATACACAAATTCAGTAGCATAGCAGGATACAAAGTCAGTACCCAAAAGTCAATAGCATTCCTCTACGTAGATAACAAACACACTAAGAGGAAACTTAGTGAAACAATTTCTTTTATAATAGTACTGCAGAAAATGAAATACATTGGAATTAATCTAACTAAAAAAGTCAAAGATCTTTTCAAGGAAAATTACAGTAATCTGCAAAAAGAGATTGAGGAGGATTTCAGAAAATGGGAAGATATTCCTTGCTGTTGGATAAGAACCAGCATTGTAAAGATGACCATACTCCCAAAACTACTGTACAGATTTAATTCAATCCCTATCAAACTACCACCAACATACCTCACAGACCTAGACAAATCATTTCTAAAATTCATTTAGAACCAGAAAAGACCTAAGATAACAGCACCAATCCTGGCCAACAAAGACAAGGCAGCAGACATTACAATTCCTGAGTTGAAATTATACAACAAAGCTACTGGGATAAAAATCAGCATGGTGCTGGCAACAAAATTGACCTGAGGATCAGTGGAATACATTAGAAAATGCAGAATCCTCTAGTAACACACTCTGCCACCTTACTTTTAACAAAGTGACCAAACATGCTTACTGAAAGAAAGATAGTCTCTTTAACAAATGATGCTGGAAAAACCTGCTCTCTACATGAGAATAACTAAAACTTGACTCAGGTCTAGCACCATGCACTAAGCTCAAGTCAAAATGGGTTAAAGATCTAAACATTAAAACAGAAACACTCAATCTCCTAAAAGAGAAAGTAGGAAGAACTCTTGAAGACATAAGGGTAGGCAAAGAGTTGATGAATAAAAATCAAAATGCAGGGGTAATACTTGGAAGAATTAACAACTGGTACTTCCTCTTATTGAGAAGTTTTTGCATGTTAAAAGAAATTACAAACAACGTGAAAAGATAATCCACAAATTTGGAAAAAATCTTAACTAATAAGCACTCAGACAAAGCTCTGCTCTCTAGAATTTATAAAGAATTAAAAAACCTCAAAATTTAAAGACCCAATCCAGAAATGTCATCGTAGATGAACACATAATTCTCAGAGGACAAAATTAAAGAAGGAATAAATATATGAAAAATACTTCACATTACTCACCATCTATGAAATGCAATTTACAACAAAACTGAGAAACCATCTCACCCCAGAAAGAATGGGTATCATAAAGATATCAACAAACAATAAATACTGAAGAGGATTTGGGGAAAAAGGAACCCTTCTCCACTGCTGGTGGGAATGTAGACAGGTGCAACCATTATGGAAATTAGTGTGGAGATACCTTAAAAATTAGGACTGGAAATCACATTCAAACTAGCTATCTATCCCCTTACTGGGAATTTTCCCCGAGGAACTGAAAACATCATATCATAATGATATATTTGTACCTATGTGTATAGCAACACAATTTGTGATAGTCAAATCTTGGAAACAACCAACATGCCTGTCACCTGAGAAATGGATGAAAATGATGTGGTATATTTATACAATGAAATATTAGCTATAAAGAATGATAAACTTGAAGCGTTTTTATTCAAGTAGATGCCACTTGAAGATATACTCATAAGTGAAATAAACCATACTCACATGTGTAAATATTGCAGTCTCCCTAGTATAAGGACTCAAAAGAAGAAACAAAAACAGAAAGGTATAACACAATTAAAAGGAAAGAGAGCA
Source organism: Ctenomys sociabilis (assembly GCA_004027165.1). Taxonomy (NCBI): domain Eukaryota; kingdom Metazoa; phylum Chordata; class Mammalia; order Rodentia; family Ctenomyidae; genus Ctenomys; species Ctenomys sociabilis. The sequence continues at coordinate 113,827 of PVKA01002844.1, forward strand.
TGTTAGGATTAGATAACGAAGAGAGGGCAAGGAGAAAAGCTAGGAAACATGACAGGGGCAAAGCTATACATTTACATGCACAAATTGGTTAAAGCAATGATCCTGAGAATCTTTAGAAGCAGGTTTTTGAAACTAGCAGTTAATTGGTAGGATTCTCACCCTGACAAACTATGTGTGCTCATACCTGTGAACTAAACAATTGCACTGAAGATAGCAATGTGTAGTAGTAGGGTCATGCTTGGAATGCCTGTCATTCTGGTCTTCTAAATATGTACTGCTTGTCATGTCATATCAATTACTTCCATACTGTCTCTCAAGTAAATGTTTGTTTAGAGAAAAAGGGCAATAAATGAAAACAAGAGAGAAGAAAATATGTCAGAGTACTGTCTTGCTACAATGCTGTATATGGTTAGATTTGCAAATCTGTGTAAAAACATGTAATTGTTTATTCCTATTTTTTAAAATATTTTTTCTTCGTATTTTGTAGGGAGCTCAATTTTAACATAACAATACTTGATGGAAAATACCTGTTCCATGTTATGTCTAAGATGTTTGATATTCAGACAGATAGTGAGGTTAAGCTCAACTGCCTATGTTATAGGGTAATAATATCATTAAGCTTCTCTTCTGGAGTGTTTGCAAACCAAAAATTAGAGAAAAAGAAAGGCTACAAGGGCAGCCAACATTTTGGCCCTAGCCTTTCAAGGTCATTGAGGACTTAGGACATAAGAGAACCTGTACTGTAATGCCCTATAACTCAGTTGTATCCCAAATTTTCTGATCAAGCAGATTTGGTACCACAGAGGAATGTGATTGATGATGTAGAGTGTGCCTAAGGAGAGTCACATGGATAGAAAGCATTCTCTCAGGCTTTCACAGAGAGCAAATTGGTCAAGCAGTGGTCATGATTCACCCACATGGCTGATGCTGACAAAGGATCTACAAAGTGCAGTACAGGGTTTCAGACAAATCCTGAGACAATTTGACTGATCTTGTCAGATACAGTAGTTACGTTTCTTGTTATATAGGTCTTGTTTTATCTTGGTCATAACCACCCAGCAGAATAGTATAATAACAAGGTATGAAAAGTAAATCCATATTAATATGCTGAGATGTAAAGGGCTCAAGTCAATATCTTGTGATATTACCAGTCCTATGGATAACCCACTACTATTATGAAGTTCTGGATTATATTGGAATATTTTGCTGAATTCATGTACCTACGGCAATGGAATTCCCATCTCTGACAAAACTAAACAGAAAAATGGGACCCAAATAAGGAACCATTTTGTATATGTATATACAAATAGGATATATATATATAGCTACTTTTCCTTAATTCAATGAGAAGAAAGATTTTTACTAAATATGTTTATGGACAGTATGTCATGTCTGTATCTTGTACTATGAATAACCTCTATGAGAACAACAATATGCAGTGTATTAATTATTGAAACTGTCCTATTAATTGGTTTTGAAACTGTCTAATTGCTATTTGTTTCTCAATAAAATTAATTAAAAAAAATACAGTCCTCGAGTTTTTTGCTTATATGCATGAGTATTGTCTACAACATGTCTTCTTTGTAGCAGCTCCGCCCTGCCACCACTGTGCTTGGCTGAGTTCACAAATCTGTTGTAATCTGTAGCTTCCCTGTCACTTCTCTGGCTCTCCTCTCCTGCTAAGCTTTGTTTCCTGTAAGGTTTTTTTTTTTTTTTTTTTTTTTTTTTTTGTCCTGTAAGTTTTAAAACCTCCTGCCACTGATAGTTTCTACTGCTGCTGGAATAACCATAGCTACCTTGATTTCATGGCTTGGTGAAATATTGGCCTCCACCACCATGGGGCCCAGAGATTCTGCCTCCAAAGTTTCCTCCATTCATGGGTCCAAAATATGAAGACTGATTGTTGTAATCGCCACCTCCATAAGTGCTTCTATCATTGCCAAATCCACTGTGGCCATCTCCACTGCCACCATATCCACCCCCACCATGGCTGCCACTAAAGCCACCTCGACCACTGAAGTTTCTTCTGCTACCAAAACTATCATTGCCACCAAAACTGCCTGCACAACCACCATCACAATTTCCAGAACCACTTCAACCTCTTTCGCTAGGTGAAGCACGGCCATCTCCTGCTTTGACAGGGCTTTTCTCACTTCACAGTTGTGGCTGTTCACAGTGTGGTATCTTTGAATTACAATCTTATCCCCAAAATCATGTTCACCAAAAGTTACAAAAGCAAAGCCTCTCTTTTTTCCACTGCCTCACTTCAATTTTTCCATACTGTTCAAAAGAATCTCATAGGTGATGTTCTTCAGTATCTTCTTTAGTGCCACCAAACAAGATCTTCACCATTAAGTGGACACCTGGTCTTTGAGTATCTTCTCTTGAGACAGCTCTATTTGGTTCCAAAATTCTTCCATCCACTTTGTGTGGCCTCGCATTCATGGCTGCATCCACCTCCTCCATAGTGGCAGGAGTGACAAATCCATAGCCCCTGGGACATTTGGGCCTCTCATCACCACAGTCTGTGAGTGTTCCCCATTGCTCAGAATGGCTCTTTAGACTCTCATCAGTTGTTTCGAAGCTCAGCCCTCCCATGAAACGCTTCGGTAACTGTTCGGGCTTCTTGAGAGACTCCTGCTTAGACATGATGGCAATCAGAAGAGAGACTGATGGTGCTTCCTCCACAGTGTCCACCAGCAGAAAGTAAAGGATTGTTTTGTTGTGAAAAATAATATATATGTATATAAAAGATAGCTAGGATAGACGTACAGCTACTTTCTCTTAGTTCATTGAGAAGAACTATATTGTTTAGACAAGGTATCATGTGTCTTGTTCTCTGAATAACTAATATGAAGATGACAATATGTAATGTATTAATTCCTGTAACTGTCCTACTAAACTGTTTTTGAAACTGTTTCATTGCTATTTTATCTTTTCTCTCATTAAAATGAATAAAAAAAGAAGACAGAATGATGAAAAATGTTCAAGTCTTATCTGTGCTTTCAATTAAAAAAATTAAAATATTCTCTGTCTTTTCAAGTGTCTTTATCCTAGATTGGTAGTATGGAATCACATGACATTGAATCCTAAGGATATATTTTCATTTTCCAAAATAATCTCACAGAATTACCTCCCTATGTTTAACATCTTAAATCATCTACTTTTTTTACTGTTACAATCGCATATCTCCTAGGAATCTTATAAATCTTGATAAATCCATCCAGCACGTGCCTTAGCCTAATTATGGCATCAGCTTCCCTGGCCTTCCATTCGCTTGCAAGCAGCAAGATGCATGATTTAACAGGGCCACATTTTTTAGCACATTCCATTCTTCCACGGGCCCAGGGCAGTTGTGGGAGCACATCCAGGGAGGCCGGAAGGCCCCCACACACCTCCACATTCTCCAGAGATGATACTCACTCCCACTTCATCATCACCCCTCTGATTGAAACATCTACTCTCATTTTAAGTGGCCTTGTTCCCCAGGATCTAGAATATTCTGTGCTCTCTCCTCAAAGTCATAGCCGTCAGCTCCTTCCCAAGCCCACCTTTTCCTACCACTTGTAAGACTTTCCCCATTAGTCTTTCCTCCCTCTCCTTTATCCCCAGCCACAGACTTTTTCTTCATTCTTGACCCTCTACCTATAAATATTAAGAAAAAAAAATCCCTTTCTAAAAACTAACTCTTCCTCATCCTTATGTTTATCTTCCTTTTCCAACCAACTTCCTGACAAAATTCGCCTGTTCAGCTCTCTGCTCCTTGTTCTACTGCCACATGAATGCTGCCCACTTGGTTTCATTTGTGATGGTAGTCAGTGGCCTCTGCAGTTATGTGCAGTCTTCTTGAACTTGACTTTTGTAAAGTTTCAGAGATTTTTGACTACTGCATCCTTTGGAAAAAATATCTCTTCCCAAGTTTTTATTTCACTCTCCTGATTTTAATTTTCTTTCTTCCTTCCTTCCTTCCTGCTTTGCCCCATCCTCTTCTCCTTCATTCTTTCTCCTTCCCTTCACCTTCCTTCTTGTACCTCTTTTTTTCCTCTTCTCTCTCCATCTTGTGTACTGTAGAGAGTAAATATTGTCACAAAAAGTAAGCAGAAATCCACAGTCCCACAGACAAAGGAACTACAGAATAATGTACAGGACTACAAGATAAACCCTGAGAAGACTTCAATGACCACATAGGAAATATAAAGTTCATGTGTTGGTATATAAGTTTTGATCTACCTAGGTCTTAACCATCCAGCAGAAAAGTATAAAAAGTATAAAAATGAAGTATACATCGTGAGCCCATAATATTAAGCTGAGCTGTAAATGGATATGGTCGACAATTTCTTTGAATAACTCCCTATGGTTGCAGAATGCTGGACTGCGTTGGATTGTGGTGTCGAGTTCAAGCACCTAAGGTAGTTGAATGTCAACAGAGTGCCCACTTTTGACAGGTGTAGACAAAGGAAGGGTTGTAGAAAGACAAAATCATCATGTGTGTGTATAGACAGTACAGTTGGGATAGATAACGCTGTGCTTCTACATAATTCTATGAGAGGCAAGATCTGCACT